>PVJN01042829.1:0-18079 GCA_004026805.1 Lasiurus borealis | reverse complement strand
AACCTAATAAGGCAAAACCACTCCTACCTGCTATTAGACTGCTTCCTGACTCCACATCCCGTACCTGCGTAAGCAGACCCCGGCCCCTACCTGGCCTATCAGGATAGGCCAACTTAGTAATTCAAACAGCTCTCCACCCCCCTCCCCCAATATAAAATGGTCATGTAACAAAGGCACGAGGTTCTCAGCCTCTGCTCTGTTTTCAGAGTATGTTGTGAGCCCCAGCATGCTGGTCTGATTAAACCCCTTTGTTTTTGCATGAGATCGTCTCTTGGTGCTCTGTAAGTGCGGCTTGCGTTCCGGGTTTAACATGGTAACCTATTATAAAACTATACATGAAACTGCCATTTGCCCTGCAGCTGCAATCTTGTTTATTTGTCCCAAAGAAATGAAAACTTATGCTTACAAAAAATATTTGAGTTTACAGTAGCTTTATTTGAAATATTTTAAGATGGAAACAACCCAGATGTCCTCCAATTACTGAGTGGCTAAACTGTGGTCTTTTCATAGCACTGAATACTTCTCTCCAATAAAAATGAATCATCTATTGATAGAGGCAAAACCCTGGATGACTCTCCAGAGAATTATGTGGAATGAAAGTACCAATCTAAAAAGGTTACATACTGTGTGATTCTATTTATATAGCACTCTTGAAATGACAAAATTATAGAGATGAGTAACAACAGATTTGTGGTTTCCAGGGAGAGGGAGATTGGGAGTAATGAAATGGTTCTGTATCTTTACTGTGATGGTGCGTATACAAACTTACAAATATGATGTAGTTGTGTAGAAACACACACACAAATGATAACAAGTAACACTGGGTAAGTAAGTCTTGGGGAGGAGGAGGGAATATAAGATAGTATTTCAAGGGAATAAAATTTTATGATTATGGTTCTAACTATTCAAAGGATGAATTTGGTACCAGCATAATTAGCACCAACTGGAAGCTTGTGAGATATGTAGACTGTTTGGCCCTACCCCAAACCTACTGAATCATGATCTGCTAAATCCCTGGGTAAATCATACACACATTAAAGTTTGAGAAGCTCTGGTTTCATACTTTGTAACAGGATTAAACAAAATCTTTATTATTGAAAGTATTATATGAGTCTTCCTTTTCTCCCATTGATCTCTTCTAGCCCACTCTCACCCCCTTCACCATCCTATTGTCTGTATTCATGGGTTATGCACATATGCATACAAGTTTTTTGGTTAATCTCTTCCCACCCTCCCCCACCTTTCCTGAGATTTAACAGTCTGTTCCATACTTCTATGTCTCTGCATCTATTTTGTTCATCAGTTTATTTTGTTCATTAGACTCCACATATGAAAAATATCATGTGGTACTTACCTTTATATGACTGGCTTATTTAGCTTGGCGTAATGCTCTCCAAGTCCATCCAAATGTTAAGAGTTCTCTCTCCACTGTGTAAATGTACCACAGCTTTTTTATCCACTCATGTATTAATGAGTTCTTGGGGTTTCCAAATATTAGCTATTGTAAATTGTATCAAAAATAATATATGCAGCCCTATATTCATAGCAGCATAATTTACAATAGCTAAGATTTGTGACAATATTTTAAAGTATAGGTCCACATCCATGGGTGCTTTGTGAATATAGGCATCATGTCTGTCTGCCACATTACTATGCCTCTGCGTGACATAGTACCTGGCACATTGTAGATTCTCATTAAGTAGGTTTTGAATGAATGGATGGATGAACCTATCCTTTCTCCAGTTCCTGTGTACCTCCTTGCATTTTCCCAGGTTTGGAGAAAGATCTCTGTTCTTTATGATAGGAAAAACTGTCCCTGAGAGAAAGGCTTGCATTCATATTTGTTAAACCTTTTTAGTTCAATATTTCTAATAGTGACTACATAGATACTGTGCAAGGTATGAGAAACACAGATTTAATATATATTCTTTAAGAAGATCACCATTCAATAAAAAGGCATATAGCAATAAATATTAATATTTGCTGTAGTAGAGTTTATCATCATGTTTAGTAAGAATTCCAGATATCGCTGCCCTCTAACACTCTACTGCATATTTGCAAATGAAGGCACTTGGGAATGGAAGAAGGCATACTGGACCAATAAAAAGAGTGCTGCTACTCACTAGTTATTAGGCATTTGCCAAGTTATTTTACTTTATGATCTCCATTATCGTTATCTTAAAAACAAGGATAAAATAATCCTCACGAGACTATTAAAACTATATTTTTGGAACTACTGCATCAACTGAAAATCAAAAGACCTCTAAAATGTAAAGGATTTTTGTTATAATATAAGAATATCCTGGAATTAAATTCATAATACTCAGAGGTAGAAATTGCATTGCTATGTCTATGAATCTTATTAAATATAATAGAATTATTTTCCAGTCTTTTTTATCCTATTATTTCTTCATAGGTAGATTGGTCATGTGTATTACTTTAAGGTTTATAATTTGTGAGTATTTTGGAAATATACATTTGCTGTAATAGAAATAGTAATCATTATCTTCTCCAGTAAGAATGTCCAGCTACTTCTTTCCTGAAGTACTCTATTTGTATTCCCAAAAGAAAACACCAGCATTTGCGATATACAAATAATATCTCAAATAGTTAACTTTGTTAAAGGGACCTTTAAAATATTTGGATGCAAATGTCTCTGGGCATGAGCAACCTTTAATAGTCCAATGTAGACCATGTCCAATTTCAGTGATTTCATTCCCATACTTTCCTGTTTCTGGTTGACTTGATAATGAATTACGTTGTTTAAGATATTTCAACTCAACTTCTAAAGTTTCTGGGGGTATTTTGGAAAAAGATCAAGATTCTCGCATGTAGATCATTTTCAGCTAGGTGTGAGCTTTCAATTCACAGTGAACTTGACTATACACATCAATTACAGAAGAAGACAGAAATATAAGCTGTAAAATATTGACTCACAAAGTATTTGCAAATACTTAATTTAATATTATCTGGGATCTACTTGTGTCTGACATCCTTAAAATCAGGCAAAACTATTCAGTGTTCAGTTGAGTCCTTCCTAAATTTGGTGATAATGACTATAGATTTCTGGATCAAAGTTGTAATTATATCCATAAAAACAAACCTGTATTGATTATGAAGTAAGAAAAATGTCACTGCTTACCTTAAGTATGGCAGTGAAGCCTAGAATAAAAATACACAGAATGGCCAGATTAATATGATCTCTGAACACATAATAATCTGGCCACTCTGTGTATGTATATATTGGAGGCCTAGTGCATGAATTCGTGCATGGGTGGGGTCTGGCCAGCCTGGCCAGGGGGAGGGGACATGGGCTGTTGGCCGGCCTGCCTGCTGGTCGAACTCCTGGTCAAGAGGACAATTTGTAATTAGCCTTTTATTATATAGGATATAAACTGAGTGGCCAGATTGTTATGCATTCAGAGACCACTGGAATAAATGGAAATTTTCCCCATACAGACACACCTTATTTTATTGTGCTTCTCTTATTTATTACGCTTCACAGATATTACTTTTTAAAAAAAAATAAAGTTTGTGACAGTCCTGCTTTGAGCAAGTCTATGGATACCATTTTTTCCAACAACATTTGCTCACTTTGAGTCTCTGTATCACATTTTGGTAATTCTCACAACATTTCATACTTTTTCTTTTTTATTATATTTATTATGGAGATTTGTGATCAGAGATATTTAATGTTCCTATTATGATTGCTTTGGGGTGCCACAAATCGTGCCCATATAGGAGGATGAAATTAATTAATAAACACTCTATGTGTTCTGACTGCTCCACCAACTAGCCACTCCCTCATCTCACTCCCTCTCCTTGGGCTTCTCAATCCCTAGGACATAACAATATTGAAGGTAGGCTAATTATTACAATGGCCAAACTATTAGCCAAGTTGTGAATGCAATGGAAAAGTTATTGAAAGAAATTAAAAGTGCCACTTTAGTGAACACACAAATGATAAAAAATGAAAGAGCATTCTTGTTGATATGGAAAGTGTTAGTGGTCTGGATAGATGGTCAAACCAGCCACAACATTCTCTGAAGCCAAAGCCTAATTTGAAACAAGACGCTAAATCTCTTCAATTCTATGAAGGCTGAGAGAGGTGAGGAAGCTTCAGAAGAAAGGTTTGAAGTTACAAGGTTTAGGGTGAAAAATCTGTCTCTATAATATAAAAGTGCAAGGTGAAGTAGCAAGTGCTGATGGAGAAGCTGCAGCAATTTATCCAGACGATCTAGCTAAGGTAATTAATGAAGGTGGCTTCACTAAATAATAGATTTTTTTCATTTTAATGAAACAGTTTTATACTAGAAGAAGATGCCATCTAGGACTTTCATTGCTAGAGAGGAAAGTCAATGACTGGCTTCAATGTTTCAAAGTATATACTGGCTCTGTTGTTAGGGGATAATGCAGCTGATGACTTATATTAAAGCCAATGCTCACTTAGCATTACAAAAATCCTAGGGCACTTTCAAATTATGCTAAATCAACTTTGCTTGTGCTTGTAAATGGAACAAGAAAACCTAGGTGACAGGATACATTTTTTACAACATCGTTTCCTGAAAATTTTAAGCCGATCATTCAGACCTACTGCTCAGAAAATAATTTCCTTTCAATATATTACCACTCAAAATATTACATCTTCGCCTGGTTGACAAGGCTCACTGGTTGAGCATTGACCTATGAACCAGGAGGTCATGGTTGGATTCCCTGTCAGGGCACATGCCCTGGTTGCGGGCTCCATCCACAGTGTGGGGCATGCAGGAGGCAGCCGGGCAATGATTCTCTCTCATCACTGATGTTTCTATCTCTCTTTCCTTCTACTTTCCTTTTTGACACGAATAAAACATATATTTAAAAGATATATTAGACCTTGTCACTCAAGAGCTCTGATGGATATGTACAATAAAACTAACATTATTTTCACGCCTGCAAACATAATATTCATTCTGTAGCCCATATATCTAGGAGTAATATAGACTTTCAAGTCTTATTTGAGAAATAAAATTTTAAGGCAGTAGCTTCCATAGATAATGATTCTTTGATGGATTAAACAGAGAAGATGGAACACTTTCTAGAAAGGATTGAACATTCTACTAGTAGATGCCATTAAGAACATTTCAGAAGAGGTCAAAATATCAATATTAACAGGAGTTTGAAAGAAGTTAATTCCAACATTCATGGATGACTCTGAGAGGTTCAAGACTTCAGTGGAGGAAGTAACTGCAGATGTGGTGGATATAGCAAGAGAATTAGAAGTGGATCCTGAAGATGTGATTGATTGCTATAATCTCTTGGTAAAACTTTAATGGATGAGGAGTTGGTTCTTATAGATGAGCAAAGAAAGTGGTTTCTTGAGATGGAATCTTCTCCTAGTGAAGATGTTATGAAGTTTATTGAAATAACAACAAAGGATTTCAAATACTTTATAAACTTAGTTGATAAAGCAGGAACAAGGTTTTAAAGGATTGACTCCAATTTTAAAAGAAGTTCTAATATGGGTAAAATGTTATCAAACAGCATTGCATTTTGCAGAGAAGTTGTGAAAGAAAGAGTCCAGCCTGCCCAGCATGGTTCCGTGGTTGAGAGTCAACCTATGAACCAGAAGGTCACAGTTCAATTGCAGTCAGGGCACATGCCTGGGTTGTGGACTTGATCCCCAGTGGGGGTGTGTAAAAAGTAGTCAACCAATGATTCTCATCATTGATGCTCCTCTCTCTCTCCCTATCCTTTCCTCTATGAAATCAATAAAATTTATTTTTTAAAAAAGAAACAAAGTCAGTCCATGGGGGAAATTTTATTATAATATTTTAAGAAATTTTCGCAGCCACCCCCATCTTTAGCAACCACTACCTTGATTAGTCAGTAGCCATCAACACTGAGGCAACACTGAAGGCTTAGGTGACAGCATTTTTTAGCAATAAAGTATTTTAAAATTATGTACATGCATTTTTTTAGACACAATGCTATTGCACAGTTAATAGACTATAGGATAGTGTAAACGTAACTTTTTTATGCACTGGGAAACCAAAAATTCATGTGACTTGCTTTATTTCAATATTTCCTTTATTGCAGTGGTCTTGAATAGAACCCACAATATTTCCAAGGAATGCTTGGATAATGCCCACAGCACTTGATTACTATTAAGAAATTACATCTATACAGTGGTACTTCGAGATACGAGTTTAATTTGTTCCGTAACCTTGAGTCGTGGGAAACTATGAGACGCTCTAGTCCCGGTAAACTGTTGGGTAGTGTGCAGCCAGCCAATCCTCGCGATTACTCGTATCTCAAATGTTGCTCATATTTCAAAGCAAAAATCGCTCGTATCTCAAAAATCTCGTATGTTAGGGCACTCGTATCTCGAGGTACCACTGTACTAATTAAAGGTTAATATGATAATTAGAACAGACATCTTCCAGATGTCCTTCCTGACAAAGCCTGAATCAGAAAGAAGCTGCCTGGGTCCCGGATGCCTGCCTGTGAGGCTAGAGCAAAGCCTCCCAGGTCCCTGGGTGAGCTGCACCCACATCTACAGCACCCTGGACAAGATGGCTCACAAGATCAACTTGGCCAAGTTCACCCATAGCAAGTGCTCCACCTCATCGTGACTGACCTGGTGGCCCAGGGCCTGGACATCCCGCTGCTGGACAAGGTCATCAACTTCAAATTTCCGGCCAAGGGCAAGCTCTTCCTGCACCATGTGGGTCATGTGGCCAGGCTTGCCGAAGTGGCACAGCCTACTCCTTGGTGTCCCCAAATGAGGTCCCCAACCTACTGGACCTCCACCTGCTCCTGGGCCATGCCTTCACCCTAGTCCACCCCCACAAGAAGCCCTCAGGTGCAGTCGGTGTGGACAGCTTGCTGGACCAGGTGCCACAGAGTGTGGTGGATGACAAGAACTCTGACCCTTAGGGTGTCACTGCAGCTGTGGGGCCTGCACTGTGTGGCCGACAACGCTCAGTGGCAGTATGTATGTGTGCCTGCGGCCTGTGCCCTCACCAGAGTCCATCAAGCAGACCAAGGGGCTGGACCTCGCAAGGCTGAGCCTGCAACCCCTCTTCAGCTCCAGCTTTGAGGAGGAGGAGCTGCAGCGGCTGATGCTGGTGAACAGCATCAAGCAGTACCATCTTTGAGATCAACGCATCCAGCCAGGACCTGAGCAGCCAGGTGATGCGGCCAAGCAGCAGAGGACTGCAAGGCCATCGCTAGCTTCCAGGAGGGTCATAAGGAGAGGCAGGAGGGCCTGGCTGGCCCATCCCTGTGTTGCAAGTGGGGCAGCCTGGGAAAGAGGAGGAGGAAGAAGAGGAGGAGGAGGGAGAGCATGGAGGCATGGAGGACGTCTTCACAGGGGCTGTGGGCTAGAAACAGCAGCAGCCAGGACCTGAACAGGGAACCAAGAGGTGGAAGGAGAAGGCCTGGCCACTGGACCAGGATTTCTATGTCCCCTATTGGCCTAAGGACTTTGACAGTGAACGGGGCTTGAGCATTGGTAGGGACAGAGGCGCCTTTGAGCAGCAGGTGGCTGGTGCTGTCCTGGACCTGATGGGGGACAAAGCCCAGAACCTGACCAGGGGTGGGCAGGAGCTCAAGTGGGACCAGAAGAAGAAGTGGTTTCTGGGACAGTCAGGACAGGAGGACAAGAAGATCAAGACAGAAAGTGGTCACTACATTAGCAGCTCCTACAAGCGGGATATCTACCAGCAGTGGAAGCAGAAACAGAAAATCACCATATGCTCAATGCCTGAGCCCCAGAGGGCCGCCAGCATTTGGCCCAATTAGAGGCATTATTTGGGCGGGATCCAGTCAGGACATGTGCAAGAAGTAACTAATTAATGTGTCTTTCTCACATCCATGTTTCTCTCTGTCTCTCGCCTTCCCTTCTACTCTAAAAATCAATGAAAATGTCCTCAGGTGAGGATTAACAAAAACAATATGCATACATACACACATATACAAAAATAAATGAATATCGGGGGCCTGGATGGCAGGGCCCCACAGGTGTGTGAAATTTGTGCACCAGGCCTCTAGTTCCTAAATCTAATTAAAGGAAAACGCCAGAGCCTTTTTTCCTGGGCAATATTAGTGTGAGCCTGACAATTACTGACAGCTAGTCAGAACAGTTTGTGTTTTTGCTCTCTAGACTTCTCCTAATTACGAATAATAATTCCATCAATCATGCACTAGAAACAAGTAAATTATCCCAAAACACATCATAATCAGTTGCATTAAAGAGCCTTTTAGGAAGACCTCACGCGGCTTTGTGTTAGCCTCCCCATTTGCAGCTCCCCAGGAGTACTCTCAGAGAGTCAGGAGTCAATGGCTTGTCTCCTAGCAATGAAAAGTGGCCATTAGTAGCTGCCTTTGCAAATGAAGCCATAGACTTTGAAAATGATGGTTCTTATTTAATTTAATTTTATTTTATTTGTTTATTTATTTATATTTAATGTCAGCCTCCTGACTTGCTGGACTTATACCCACAGGGGATGCTACAGATCCACAGTGATCATGTGCAAAGGACTGTTTTTTCTTGGCAACTACTGAGGCTTCCTGACATCCATGTTGCATCCCAGCTATGAGCTGGATCTCATATACAGGCAGTCCCCGGGTTACGTTGGAGATCCGTTCCTATGGCACGATGAAACTCGATTTTTGCCTTAAGTCGGAACCCACCTTCATAAGAGCCTACGTCACTGACATGGAGCATGTATACAGTAGTAATGAAGTGAAACAGTAAAAAAAAAATTAAAAGAAAGATAACAATTCCTGACCTTTACTTGTAAATAAATAATAAAAAACATAAAGCACATATGTACATATGTCAAAATGATGGAACTTTTTTTTTTTTTATAAATAAATGGGAGATGGTGACATAACCACAGAACGATGTATGTCGAGTCTTATGTAACTCAAGGACTGCCTGTATTTATGTGTTAACCCTGAAAGCAAGCATCCTCTAATCCAGTCGTTCTCAGCCTTTTTAATGCCACAATCCTTTAATACAGTTCCTCGTGTTGTGGTGACCCCAACCATGAAATTATTTTCATTGTTACTTCATAACTGTAATTTTGCTCCTGTTATAAATCATAACGTATATATCTGTTTTCCGATGGTGTTATGTGACCCTGCTAGCGGTTCCGATGGTCATAGGTGATGCTGCTTAGGCTCTGTAACTGCTGCTGTAGAGCTTAAGACCATTAGAAAACACAGATATTTACGTTATGATTCATAACAGTAACAAACTTATAGTTATGAAGTAGCAATGAAAATAATTTTATGGTTGGGAGTCACCACAACATGAGGAACTGTATTAAACGGTCACAGCATTAGAAAGGTTGAGAACCACTGCTCTAATCATAAAGTTGTCCACTGACAAAATGAAAGTTGTTATTAAATTTATACAGAGACACCTTCCAATCTTCATATTTTTGTAAACAATTTCTATAACCTTCCTCCTTTTTTCCTCCTGCCCTTTGTTGTAGCACATGATTGCTTGGATATCTCTATACATAACACATTTTGTTCTCAGTCTTGCTCTCTCGTGTACTGGAAAGGAGATTATCTTACTGGAGATGTCACTGGAGTGGTAGATGTCAGAACATAGTTATGCATTTTTTAATATAGAATTTCTTCTTCTTAGCATTATTGCATTTGTATTGTCTGTTAAAATAGGGTGGGATTTTATTCATTTTTGTATAAAGGAGAAAACAGATACAGATATTGATTTCAAAACCAGACTCAGAACTATCAATAGCAATTAACACAAAGGTTGTTTATATGAAGGGAAGAAGGTAAAACATTCTGTTATCAGTCATTCTTTTAAACACAATATTTACTGTAATCCTCCTTGACAGCAGGTGTCCTGCCAGACTCTATTTGTGTGTGTGTGTTTGGGGGGGGGGGGAGGAAATGTAGGATGAGAATTTGCACTTTATTTGATCACAAATAAGCTGAAATGTGGCATAGAACTGAGGCAAGTCACATTCCAATTCCATGTTTACTAAATGGACCCTTCTTAACAGCTTCACATGCTGGGCATCCACACGTTCTTTGATTTGTATAGAAGTGGTTGATGAGTAACTAATGAGGCATCGCAAAACACTTATTACACTTTTAAAATTAATAGACAAGCTGGGGATGCAGAAATTTAATGTGCAATCAGGTGTGTAGCCAGGGATATGCCGGCTTAGGTCTCTTTTCGAGAAAGAATTTGCTGTTCAGTAAGCGGTGTAGTTGATATCCTCCAGCTGCATTGCCTTCAGGGTCCCTCTCAACTTTCCAGTAGATGCCATACTTTTCCTAAAAAACTCCTAGTCGATGATTGTGTGAGTTCTAAAGCCTGGTCATTCCTGCTCAATGTAGGGGTCTAACAATCTAACAAGCAATCCTTATTCTCCAGCTCCTTACTGAGTTGGTTGAAACTGTCCACATCATGGATAGTTGTCTCGGCCCAATCCTGCCCCTTTTCTCTTTTTTTCTTCAGATATCACCCCACAATAAGATTGTTGTATTCATAACTGTCTCCATGTTCATTTCCCAAAGGACCTTTATGACCCACTGTGTCTGCCTATACCTACAGCTAATTTAAAAAATATATACATAAATGATTTTAAATCAAGACAAGGGATTATAAAATGTCTGCAAAGTTCTTTACCCCTAATAAATTTTCTTTCCCCAGGAAAATACGTTTTGTTTTCTTGGGCAGGTCACTAAGTCATTGTAAGTGTTGTTCGGGGAGGTGGGGGGTATCTCAATTAGCAGTCTTAAAACAAGGGAAGTTTAGTAGAGACTGACCCATATATAAGCAATAAGGAGTACCCTGTTTCTGGAAAGTTAAAAATAATAATAAAATCAACTAAAATTTGTATACTTGTTGTTACCAGTATGGGACCAGTGATTTTAAGTGCCAGTAATAAAATAGTTTTCCCTGTCAAAGTGGTATGCCTCCACCCTTGGCCTTGATGTGCCATTGTGAGCTATTTAGATTATAAGTGTGAAAGGGTTTTCATTTTAACTGCTTTCAACCATGAAATCTTTAATTCTCCCTTTCATAAAATATTGGGCAAATCCTTTATTTTGGAATATTAAAATTTTGCATAGCCCTGTTTAAAACTCTAATATAACATGTATTATTCTAAAGTTCTTATAGTTAATGCTGGGTTTGTGTCTAAAGGGGACTGAAGTGACAGGTAATCTGTTCCCCTTCTCAGACCTCGTGCCCTCACTGTTAACTCTGTGTGTGATGGTAAGGTCTGGGTCTGGGATATTCTCACTATCTTGCTCTTACACATATAGCTCCTCTGAAATAGGGAGGGGAGACAGAAATACACAGATGCTTGGATATAATTGCTGCCTTTTGGAGCTTCTTTGATTTGGTCTCATTCTGTCTGCTGTTATCGGTATGTGGGTGATACTCAGGTGAGGATCAGCTTTATTCAGGATCACTCCATCATACAGATAAGGAATATAATATCTTCCTTCTGGCCTCCATACCACCAGTCTTTCCTCTGGATTGATTGTTCCAATGCTTGGCCAGTCAGTTCCTAGGGCTCCACAAGGAGCTCTAGGAATTCTCAAGCCACTTACTGGGGAAACAAAATGAAACTAAAAAAAGACACTTGAGTCTTACTACACAAGCTAGAGAAGATTTCCCAGAAAACAGATTAGCAAAAGATCAAAAAGTAAATATACTTCCAACCTCATGCTCTTATGATTACTGTGATGGAATGTGAAATAATGGGTCTTCCACTGGGAGTGAAAGAATACCCTCACATCACAAATAAATACCACCTACTTATCAGTAGATGGTGAAGCATGATGGGATAATGAAATGTTGAAATTAAGCTAATCATCTCTAGAGCCAATACACACTTTATTAGATTTGTTTCCCTGGGAAAATTAATAATAATCTCTGTGCCTCAGCTTTCTCATATGTAAATGGGAATAACAGTATAAATTTTCCACAGACAATCTTGAGATGTATTTTTCTAGAGATTATACTATGGATGATTCTGAGTGGTCAGCAAATCCTTTTAAAATTTTCAGTAATTAAACTTCCTTGGCAAAAATTATAAAGACAAATTGGCTAAATAAGTCATGCTTTTGCTTGCCTGGCATTATAATAAAGCTGCAAATTTTGTACCTTCCTAGCTAAAATGGAATACAGATACAAGTATTTATAGTTTTAGACCTGGAGCAATTATACAAAATAATGCAATGTAACTTTTCCCAGACTTACTCCTCACAGCCAACACTTGGGGGATACATGTATTCTGTGGGAAAGCAGGGGACTTGGTTGGAAAGTTTGTAAGGAGGATTCTCTGAAAAGTTGGGGGCCTTTTAGGGGGACCTTGCCAAAGGTGGAAGCCTATGCCTTGACTTTTCCAAACAAGTACAAGCCTCCTGGTGTTTTGCTGGAATCTCTATGTTTAGTCTTTTAGACTTAGCCTTGTAGAAGCATGTGTTTTCTCAAGGGTACCTATCCTACTGATTATATCTAAAGGTTAATTTTAGTTCAAACTGTTGTTACAATAAAAACCTAAGGAGGCAGGCAATCAGGCTGTTTAGCAGCCCCTAGGCCTCTCTTTCACAGTAACATGTGTCAGAGTAATACGTTCATCCATCACTCAGGGTCTGCTGGTCAATCCCAGCAGTATTCAAGCATTCTACTGATCAAATGATGGGCATCCCAAGAAACAAATGATGCTTCAGCATTACCAGGGCCCTTTAGTTACATGTTGGGGGTTTATATAAATAGTAGAGTATTCTAGATGGGAAGAAAAAAAAACAGATTGAAATCAGAAATCCTGTATAAAATATCATTGCTGACAAACTTCTTAAAGTTTCTCAGAGATCAGTATCTGAACTTCCAAGACAACAGTCATTTGTTGTCATTTCTTTTCTCATTTTACATAAGTATTCAATATACTACCATGCTTTGTATTTTTCCTTAAAGGAGCACCCAAAAATTGCATAAACTTCAGATTCCACAAAATCTGGAATTGCCATTGCTATTGATTTTTTAGCTTCTGCTCTAAATTCTACTAATTGTTTTGAGATCCTTTCTTCATCCCAACTATCCTATTTCATTTCTGTTGGTCTCTCAACTTTATTTAGGGGAAGGGCAATTAATATTCCTAAATTATTTTCCTTTAAATGAGTTGATGGGAGCTGATGTAAAGTGAAACTGTAGATTTGATCTTCAGTGAAAATAAATATTAGTCTATGTTAAAACTGCATTATCCCCTGTTTTTTTTTGCCACTTCTATTCAAAATAATATTTGTAGTTCTATCCAGAGTAATTAGGAAGCATAAAGAAATTTAAAAAAATCAAATTGAATAAGAAGTAAAATTCCCTTTCTTTATAGATGACATGATCTTTATATGCACAAGATCATAATGGTTACACATCCACACACAAAATAAATGAATTCAGCAAAGTTCCAGGTCCCAAAATCAACACAAAAAATTTAGTTGTTTTTTGTTTGTTTTGACCCTCACCCAATGATATTTTTCCATTGATCTTTTAGAGAGAGTAAAAGAGAGAGGGAAAGATCGATGTGAAAGAGAGAAACATATAGATTGCATGTGCCCTGACCAGGGCCCTGGCTGGGGAGGAGCCTGCACCCAAGGCTCCATATAGATTGCATGTGGCCCTGACCAGAATTGAACCTGGAACACTTTGGTCTGCAGGCTGAAGCTCTATCCACTGAGCCAAACCAACTAGGGCAAAATTTAGTTTTATTTTTCCTCTACAACAATAGTGAACAATCCTAAAAGTAAATTAAGAAAATAATCCTAGTTACAATAGCATCAAAAAGAATAAAATGCTCAGGAATAAACATAACTGAGAAAGCCAAAGAATTAGACACTGAATTCTAAAAGTAATTGATGAAATAAATTAAATGAGACATTAAGTACATGGAAATATATCCTGTATTAATGAATTGCAAGACTTAATATTGTTAAGATGTTAACACTACCCAAGCACAATCTAGAGATTCAATGTAATCCATATAAAAATTGCAATGATGTTTTTTAAAGTAGAAAATTCAATTTTAAATTCATATGGAACCTCAAGAGACAGAGAATGCCAAAACAATCTTTAAAAAGAACAAAATTGGGGGACTCAAACTTATTATTTTCAAAACTTACTACAGTAATTAAAACAGTGTAGTGCTATTATAAAGACAGACAAATAGACTGATGAAATAGAATAGAGAGCTTAGAAATAAACCCTTACATGTATGTTCAAATGATTTTCACAAGGGATCATGATCATTCAGCATCTTTCAACAAATACTATTGGGAAAACTGAACATTCATATGAAAAATAATGAGGATGGACACTTACCTTACACCATATACAAAAAATAACTCAAAATGGAAAAAAGACCTAAATATAAAGGCTAAATGTATATTTTTAGAAGAAATAATGGGGAACATTTTTCAAGACAATAGTTTAGGCAATTATTTCTTTGCTATTATACTGAAAGAATAGACCACAGAAGAAAGAAAAATAAGTCAACTTCATAAAAAAAATTATGCATCAAAAGATATTATTGTTAGAGTGAAAATGCAAACCTCCGAGTGGGAGAACATATTTACAAATCATCTACACCAATAAAAGAGAAATATTCAAATTGACTGTACCTCTGTGATTCCCACCAGCCAATCAGGAGTGGACATGCAAATTAATCCAACAAAGATTGTGGGATAATTTGCATAAGCAGGCCCCGAGCAGCTGGGGAAGGGGCGGCCACTTGCCCGCATGGGCACCAA
This sequence comes from Lasiurus borealis, assembly GCA_004026805.1. Taxonomy (NCBI): domain Eukaryota; kingdom Metazoa; phylum Chordata; class Mammalia; order Chiroptera; family Vespertilionidae; genus Lasiurus; species Lasiurus borealis. Next base: position 3,295 of record PVJN01042829.1, on the reverse strand, counting down.
GTCACCTGGGTTCTCAGAGAGACATCCTCTGGATCCAAGCTGCTCTAAGCCTGTAGACCCACACATAGGTCTGAAGCAGCTGGGGTCCCTGAATAACCCCCAGCCACTCTGGGCCTATGCTCACAGGAGTGGGGCTGCTGAGGTTGGGGTTGGAAATTCCGCTGCATCGCCATGGCAATGTGGTGGATGTTCCTGCCCCATGGCTGCTTATGCACATGCCAGTGCCAAGCGGCCTGAGTCCTGGGGACAGGCTTCCTCAGGAGCCAGGCCACTCTGAGGCTGTAGGCCTGCACCTAGGCCTGTAGTGGCTGGGGTCCTGGAATGACCCCCTGGCCACTCCAGGCCTACACGCACAGGAAGAGAGCACCTGGATATGGGGCAGGAATATCCCCAGGACCCAGGCTCTCCAAGCCAGTATGTGCACAAGCAGCTGGGGCTGGGACAGGAATGATCCCTGTAGTGAGCAAGCAGACAGCAGGGCCCTGCTTACCCCTGGCTATGACAATGAGGGGCAAGCAGTCCCCCGCAGGGGCCTCCACAAAGAGCAGACAGCAGGGCCTTGCTTGCCCCTGGGGTAGTGAGCCAGAGAGCAGACAGCAGGGCCATTCTTGCCCCTGGCTCCAGCAGCTAAGGGCAAGTAGCCCCCCCACCCACAGAGAGCAGACACTAGGGCCTGCAGTGGCATCAAGCAGGCAGGTCCACAGAGAGCAGAGAACCATGGGGACCAGGCCTAAGACATCAGTAGGACATCCCTTGAGAGCTCCCAGATTGGAATTGGTGCAGGTCAGGCTGAGGAACCCCACCCCCGTGCACAAATTTCATGTACTAGGCCCCTAGTGTATATGATAAATGGATTAACATCCAGAAGATATGCCTCCCACAATTTAGCAACAACAACAACAACAACAACGAAACCCAAACAACCAAATAACTGTGAGGATGTGGATGAGGGTGTACACTGCTGGAAGGAATGCAAACTGGCACAGCCACTGTGGAAAACAGTGTGGAGTTTCCTCAAAAAATTAAAAATGGAACTTCCATTTGACTCAGTGATCCCACTTGTAGGAATATATCCTAAGAAACCTGAAACTCCAATCAGAAAGGATATATGCACCCCTATGTACATAGCAGCACAAGTTACAATAGCTAAGATTTGGAATCAGCCTAAATTCCCATCATCAGATGAGTGGATTAGAAAGCTGTGGTACATTTATAGAATGGAATGCTATGCAGCAGTAAAAAAGAATGATCTCTTTTCCTTGGAGACAGCATGGAACAGACTGACAAATTTCAGGAGGTGTGAGGTGTGGAGTGTGGGGTGGGGGAGAAATTAACCAGGGAACTTATATGCATACATGCATAGGCATGGACACAAACAATAGTGTGGTGAAGGCCTGGGAGGGGTGGGTGAGGGTGGAATGGGGTCAATGGGGAAAAAGGGGGGCATCTGTAACTTTCAACATAAAGATAAGTTAATAATAATAATAATAACCTCCCAAACAACCAAATTAATCATGATGGACAAAGAACTTTAATAGACATTTCTTCAAAGAGGATTTATAGATATCCATAATCAATGAGCACAAGAAAAGTTGCCCAATAATACTAAATATTAAGGAAATGTAAATCAACTCTACTATGAGGTGCCACTTCCCACCCATTAAAATTGGTTGCATTATAAAAAAAAAAAGAAAGAAAAGGAAAAGGAAGAGTATTGGTGAGTATGTAGAGAAATTGGAGTCCTTATACATTGCTGATGGAAATATAAAATTGTGTTGTCACTATGGGAAACAGTATGGCAGTCCCTCAAAATAGTAAACATACAATTATCTAGTTGTTCCACTTCTTTATGTATACCCAAAAACTTGAAAGCAGGACTGAAACATATATTTGTATAACTATGTTTATATCAGCATTATTAACAATAGCAAAAGGGTAAAAATAGCCCAAATGTGCATTAGTGGTTGAATAGATAAATAAAATGCAGTCCATACATACAGTGGAATATTATTCAGCCTAAAAAAGAATGAGACTGACACATGATAGAACTTAGATGAATGAACTTTGAAAACACTATGCTAAGTGAATAAACAACAAAGGGCAAATATGTATTTTTCCATTTATATGGGATACCTAGAATATGAAATTCATAGAGACAGAAAATAGAATTGTAGTTGCCAAAGTCTGTGGGGAGGAGTGAATGGGGAATCAATGTTTAATGGATACAAAGTTTCAGTCTGGAAAAATGAAAAAAATTCTTGAGATAGTGGTAATGTTGGCACAAAAATGTGTGTGCGCTTAATTCTTTTGAACTGTATACTTAAAAAAGGTTAAAGTCATACATTTTATTATATAGTTTTTAATTATAAAAATCGCTTGGCCATTGTGGTTTAATGGCGGAGCATAAACCTATGAACCAGGAGGTCATGGTTTGATTCCCAGTCAGGGTACATGCCTGGGTTACAGGCTTGATCCCCAGTGTGGGGCATGCAGGAGGCAACCCATCAATGATTCTCTCTCATCATTGATGTCCCTCTCTCTCTCTCCATCTCTGAAGTAAATAAAAATATATTTATAAAATTATAATAACTGCATTATATTCAAATTGATGCTGAATTTAAAAAAAACAACCACAAGTCATCTAGATCTCCAAGACCATATCATGCATGCATCAATTACAGCTTTCCTTGCTGTTTTCATTATTATGCTGTAAGCTAATTGTAATGAGATAATTCTCATTAAGTTATGCTCTTGAAGAATTAAGTTTCACTTGGCAACTTACACCTGTGATGATACAAACCCACTGACAGTTGCAAAGCTAACTTTTGTGTACACTCAGAAGACAGACCATGCATGGTAAGGCAAACATGTCCTTGCCAAGTGCAAAGATTAAATATATGGCATTGTGTGTTGTACATTTACAGATCTGTAGAATAATGCAGTTAGTCACTTATTTCCTAGATTTTCCTAATCAGTCTTACAACCATGGATGTCCCTATATCAAGTCAAGAAAGCTAGCTTTTTACTAGAGGAAGATAAAGTTTTTAATTTTGGAGTCAGAGAATTGGTATGAGGAGAAATCAGGACCAGCCACTAAGGGCCTCCAGTGTAAATGGTTCAGTGCAATTAGGGTTTGGCTGACTTGCACTTTCAGAAAAAAGGCACTACCCAGCAATGCTGTGTAGGCAAAAATTGGGTCATCAGATTTCCTCCTTTTCCTGAAAGTGTTCCAGAAAAACATTTATTTCCAGACTGTAATGCTGATTCTTCAGTTTCTAACAAGACTCAGCTGAAA
>PVJN01042828.1:0-18079 GCA_004026805.1 Lasiurus borealis | reverse complement strand
GGAAAGGGGTGAAGGGTATACAGGGAGAGACTGGACAAAAATCATACACCTATGGATGAGATCAATGGGAGGGAGCTAAGGGCAGAGGGAGGGTGGGAGCTGGGTGGAGGGGTACTATGGAGGGGAAAAAAAGAGAAACAAATGTAATAATCTGAATAATAAAGATTTAATTAAAAAAAATTAAAAAAAAATAAATAAATAAAGACTAGAGGCTGGGTGCACAAAAAAAAAAAAAGAAATTAAAGCAACAAATTAGTTTTTCAGGTTTATCTTTTTATTTACTTCTTGCTTTTTCTAATTGAATTTAAAATCTAATAGCAAACCAAAATTGGTTTGGCTCAGTGATAGAGCATCAGCCTGCAGACTGAAAGGTCCCAGGTTTGATTCTGGTCTAGGGCATGTACCTTGGTTGCAAGCACAGCTCCAGTGGGGGGCGTGCAGAAGGCAACTGACCAATATCTCTCTCTCATTAGTATTTCTAATTCTCTATCCCTCTCCCTTTCTCTCTGTAAAAAAAAAAATCAATAAAATAAATTTAAAATCTAATAGCGAATTACTAGAGAGTAACATCTTGAACTTGTTTGTGTGTTTTTTTTTAATAAAAATACTCATAAAAATTATACCTTTGGAATTAGAAACAGATTTATAGAACTGTATATACATTTTTATGGCCAAAATTATATTGTCTATTTTTCCTTTATTTTTTTTCCCCTCTTTTACTCCTCCCTCCATCCTGTTTCTGGAATCCAGGGGTCTGTTTATGTTATGTTTGGTTCATTTATTTTGCTTTTTTAGATACCACAAATTAAGTGAAATCATATGTATTTTTCTTTGTCTCATTTATTTCACCTTGTCTAATAACCTTTAGACCCATCCCTGTTGTCACACAGGGCAAGATTTCATTCCTTTTTATGGCTGAATAATATTCTATTGTGTGTGTATATAAAGGTTGGCCAGGGGTAGGTTCATAAGGTTAAATAATGCAATAATCAATCTATATATGTATATATATATATAAGCCCAGCGACCATTACAGCAGAATGACCAGAATGACCAAAATGACCAGTCACTATGACACGCACTGACCATCAGGGGACAGATGCTCAATGCAGGAGCTTCCCCTTGGTGGTCAGTGCACTCCCACAGCAGGAGTGCCGCTCAGCCAGAAGCTGGCTCATGGCTGGCAAGCACTGTGATGGTGGCCAGAGTCTTTCCTGCCTCTGCAGCAGTGCTAAGGAGCAATGAGCCAAGTGGTAAGGAGCAAGCAGGCAGGCAGTTAGGAACAAGCAGGTGGGCAGTAAGAGTGAGCAGGCAGATGGTTAGGAGCAAGCAGGCAGGCAGTTAGTGGCAAGAAATTGTGGTCCCAGATTGTGAAAGGGATCAAGCCTAAACCAACAGTTGGACATCCCCCAAGGGTCCAGGATTGTGAGAGGGTGCAGGCCAAGCTGAGAAACACCCCCCCATACACAATTTTCATGCATCAGGCCTCTAGTATTTATATAAAAGGCTAATATGATAAGTATCCATCTGGCTGGTCACTAGGACGTACACTGACCACCAGGGGAAAGACACTCAATGCAGGAGCTGCCCTGACACGCATTGGCCATTTACAGAGAGTAAAAGTGGGGTATTTCAGAAACAGTAATGGTGGTCTGTATAAACGCTTGAGTCAAAAATCAGTATAGCTCAATGGTTGAGCATCGACCAATCAACCAGGAGGCACCATGGACCTGGAACCCACAAAGCAACACTCAGCTTCCCCCAAGTGAGAAACAGGCCCTGCCACCACCCCAGAGTAACAGCACACCAAATTGCAGCCAATGCTGCCAAGTTCCCACGGTGTAAAATGCAGCCCACAGCCCAGCCCAGCCCAGAAACGGTGGCTATGGGCACTGGGTAATGATGCTACATAGTAACACCCAGCTTCCTCTCCCTAGTGACTAACTTCCTTGGAGTTTCTTCAGCTCAGGAACACAACTTGCTTTTTAGCCAGATGGAAACATTTTACACTTCAACCAAATGTCTGTGAAGCATTTTCCCGTGCCTCATCTCATTTTATCTTTACAGAAGTCCTGAAGTAGGTAGATAGGAGACTTGGTGGAATCCTATTTTCTTTTTTTTAGCCAAAAAATGGAGATTTAGAAAGCTTAGAAACTTGACCCAACTGAAAAGAAGTAAGATATTGTGGACCTTCAAAATGACTTCAGGTTTTCTCCCTGCACACAGTATAGTCAAACACTGCTGTAGTTAAATATTTTACCCTCTGTTCTTCCTGCATGATCTACAATAATAATCTGCTTTGTGTTGATATTTATTGCTCTGTTGCTGATAATTACCTGAAGAGAAATTGGGGTGTTTCACTGGACTGGGAAAAGTTTAGCTAAATTAGAAAGTAGGTCTAATTAAGCAAGTTTATCTGTATATATAAAGCTCTTGCTGGCACCAACCACACACATATGTTTCAATCTGTCATTGTTGATCATGAGTTTGGTTGATCCTTCTATTATAGAGAAATGGTGAATAGTGATATTAAAATATTTCTTCTAATTAATTTCCTTTCAATGTGCACAAATTTGTACACTGAACCTCCAGTTAATAAATAATAATACAAGAATAAACTCTGTATTATGTGCTCATACTGTAAACATACTTTTGGTCAACTCTGTATATAGGAAATACTTTTTTATCCATTCATCCATCGATGGACACCTACATTGCCTCCATATCTTGGTTATTGTAAAGAATGCTGCAGTAGCCAAAACCGGTTTGGCTCAGTGGATAGAGCATCAGCCTGCGGATGGAAGAGTCCTGGGTTCGATTCCGGTCAAGGACATGTATCTTGGTTGTGGGCACATCCCAGTAGGGGGCATGCAGGAGGTGGCTGATCAATGTCTCTCTTTCATCGATATTTCTAACTCTCTATCCCTCTCCCTTCCTCTCTGTAAAAAGTCAATAAAATATATATTTTAAAAAAAGAATGCTGCAGTAAACATAGGAGTACATATGTTTATGAATTAGTATTTTTGTATTCTTTGAATAAATACTCAGAATTAGTCATATTATAACTCTATTTTTAATTTTTTGAGAAATCTCCATATTGTTTTCCATAGTGGCTGCTCCAAATTACAGTATACAAGAGTCCCTCTTCTCCATATTCCCACCAACACTTCTTAATTGCTGTCTTTTTCATTATAGCCATTCTGACAGATGTGAGATAATGCATCACTGGGGTTTTGATTTGCATTTCTCTGATGATTAGTGATGTTGAGCATCTCATGTATCTATTGGTCATCTGGATGTTCTCTTTGAAGAAATGTCTATTCAGATCCTCTGCCCATATTTTAATTGGATTGTTCGTAGGGTTTTTTGATGTTATGCTTTATGAATTCCTTACATATTTTTGTATCTATGTTCATCTAGGATATTGTCTTATAGTTATCTTTTTTTATATTATCTTTTTATGATTTTGGTATCAGGGTAATTCTGGCTTTGTCAAATGAGTTTGGAAGCATTCCTTCCTCTTTTTGTGTATTACCTACTAACATATTTAAATCCCAAATCTCAGTGGTAGATTAATTTTAAAAAATTTTATATATTGTAAGCAAGTGTATTGCTCTTTAACTGATACAAACTACAGTGAGATTGAAATTGTGTGCCTTCACCCAACAGCTTTAGCACTATGAAATGTAAGGTAGGATGTGTAGCAGGTTACAGAGGTCCAAACTTTCCATCATAAAGACAAAAAAAAATATGTTATGATATTAGAGCTTTCTGGAGGCAATGAGGTTTAGATTAACTCCAAAATCTAGGGTGAGAAAAACACTTTCTACATGAGTTGACCATAGCTACATGTTTACCACTTGTCAAGAGGTAAATGCCACTGGTAAAAGGTCAACAATGCATGTTGGCCCACGCAGAGTGAAACTATCAGAAGGAATATGCATGTTCACACAGATCTGGCAGATTGAGAGCTAGAGGTGATCCAAATTCAAGGCTAGTTTTCACCATTAACCATTAGCTGAGTTCTGGGGCAGATGGAAGGCTGGGGCCTGGGAATGTTGGGCTAGAAAAGCCCAGTGACATCCTCCACAGTCTTATTGCTTGGAAGATAAAATCCCATTGTAAAGAAGGAGCCTGCAACAACGCAATTAGTCTCCTCCTAAAGACAATTCCCAGGTTTTTAATTTGCATGGTGCAGGTAAAGAGTTAAAGCCTTAAGACCTTCAGAGAACAAAGTTTTCAGACTAAGGAGACTGAAACTCATCAAAATCTGGATGAGCCATGGGTGAAGAAAACAAGATACAGAAAATTATTTTTATTAAACTCTGCTCAGCTCAGTTTCTGAACAAATTCATGAAAAGAAGGGCAAAGTTTAACTTGACCTTGATTTTTAATATGACTCCAGACCAGGATAGCTCATCTTCAGAATTCTTTTGAATTTTGTGGTTTTAAGGAAGAGTTTTCAAAAAAGATACCACAGGATAACTCACTCAGTCTGCCCAGGAGAGGAAAAGGGAAACTATCTGATGGAAGACATCATTCTTAAACACAATGACCAGCATATAATCAAATATTAATAGACATGTAAAAAGGCAGGAAAATTAATTGAGAAACAAAAGAAAAACCAAAAAATAAATTACATGTTTATAAATGTTGTAATTAGTAGATAAATACTTCAGAATGACTAAGATAAAAATGTTAAATAAAATATGGGAAAATATATGAAAACATGGGGAAATTTAACAGAGGAAAAAAAATTATATGCAAGAATAAAAATACATTACATCTAAAATTTAAAACTAGCCAAAACCGGTTTGACTCAGTGGATAGAGCATTGGCCGGCGGACTGAAGGATCTCAGGTTCGATTCTGGTCAAGGGCATGTACCTTAGTTACAGGCATATCCCCAGTAGGGGGCATGCAGGAGGCAGCTGATTGATGTCTCTCTCTCATTGATGTTTCTAGCTTTCTAGCCCTCTCCCTTCCTCTCTGTGAAAGATCAATAAAACATATTTAAAAAAAAAAACAAATAAATAAATAAAATAAAACTTAAAACTAATTGGATGCGATTAACTGAGGTCTAGAAACATCAGAATACAAACTTAGTGAACTGAAAGACAAGTCTATGTATTATATCTAAACAAAAGCATAGAGAAAAGAAAGAATGGCAAGGATAGAACGGACGGTAAAAAGCACACATAAAACAGTCAAAGGTTTATATGTGTATTTGGAGTTCCAGGAGGAGGAGAGATAAATTAGGGCAGGAGAAATGCCTGATGAGATAATAGTTCTGTATTTTCTAAAACTGATCAAAGACATTAAACTACAGATTCAGGTAAAAGTGAACACCAAGCAATGTAAAAACAAAAACTATCTGTGTGTGTCCGTGTAATATGTTTTTATTGATTTTTTTTTTTAGAGAGAGGAAGGGAGAGGGATAGGAAGCTAGAAATATTGATTGGCTGCCTCCTGCACCTTGCATGCCTCCTACTAGGGATTGAGCCCACAATCCAGACATGGCATGTGCCCTGACTGGGAATCACACTGGCAACCTCTTGTTTCCTGAGTCCATGCTCAACCACTGAGCCACACCGGCGAGGCCAAAGACCATCTTGATTAAAGTTTAGAAATCCAAATAAAAGAAAGGGGGGTAAAAATCTTAAAAAGCAGCCAAAGAAGCAGGCAGCAATTATATTGACAGCTGAATTTTCAAAGGAAATTGGATACCAAAAGACAATGAAATAACATCATTAATGTGTGTTGTGGTTGGGAAAGGGGGCATAGACAAAATAAAAACTGCTCACCTAAAATACTCAGTAAACATATCCTCCAAAAATTTAGAGTGAAATAAAGATGTTTCCAGATAAGTAAAAGCTCAGAGAATTTGTCACCAGAAGCCTGACACTACCAGACCTTCTAAAGGAAATTCTACAGGTGTAGGGAATCAACCCCAAATGGAAGCTAGTGCTACAGAAAGTAATGGGGAGCAGTAAGAAGTAAAGATAAAATCATATTCACTGCCCAGCAGGTGGAGATCAGTGGTTGAACATTGACCCATGAACCAGGAGGTCACGATTTGATTCCCGTCAGGGCACATGCCTGGTTTGCAGGCTTGATCCCCAGTAGGGGGCATGCAGGAGGCAGCCAATCAATGTTTCTCTTTCATCAATGTTTCTATCTATCTATCTCCCTCCCTTCCTCTCCCTGAAAATCAATAAAAACATATTTTTAAAAATCATAATTATTGTTTTAAAATAGCAATAATAATGTCTTACAAAGGACAAGAGATAGTAAGTGAAATTAACTATTATAAGCTGTTTGGGCAAAATGTAAGGAAGGTGTTTTATAATTAGTCAGAAATGCATGTTAAAATCCCCAGCATAGCCACTAACAATGAATACAAGGATATATAATTAAAAGGCTAATCAAGCCAAGTGCTTAATAAATATACCTGATTAATAGCCCCATCCCAGACATAATGGTTGGTCCTAGAATCTAAAATTTTATCATATTCCCTCTGTGGTTCCTATGCTCCCAAGCATGATAGTCATTGCTGTAGACCTTAGATGATCACTCAGCAAATTCTTTTACAAATTGCTTGCTGTTTCAATTATGAAGTGGCACAGATGATAAAAACACAAATCTATTCAGAGGCCACTGAAGAAAAATAAACAACCCTAAGACTAAGTACTATCTAGGAATAAATACAAAGGAGATAATAAATTTTCAAGCATCCTCTCCAGTGTTCTCAAGGGCACCTTCATAAACAAAGTGAGTCCAATGAATAGAGAAGAGTTTTTTTCATCACCCCACGCTTCCCCTGAATCAAACCATTTATCTTCTCAGTCAGACTCCTTTAGGAGGTGAACCACTGCTGTATCAAAAACAGAAATGAGATCATCAGATTTCCTTTCTCACCTTTGTATTCTGGCAGCATACCTGGGCTCAGAGATTAAGAAGGGTGATTTGTTGCCATTTGACAAGAGTGATAATAACTGTCATCCCTGTTGTACCTGCTGCTGATACTGACAGTTGTTTAGCACTGTTTGTAAGATGTGTCAAAACACATCATTTCTGTACAGGAGTCCTAGGGCAAATATACAATAATGTTTCATTGTTATCATACTAGAGGCCCAGTGCACGAATTCCTGCATGGGTGAGGTCCCTTGCCTTGGCCAGTGATTGAGGCTTATTAGGGGGCTGGCCAGCCTGGGGGAAGAAGCCACAAGAGGTTGGCTGTAGGAATGCACTAACCACCAGGGGGCAACTCCTGCGTTGAGCGTCTGCCCCCTGGTGATCAGTGCATATCATAGTGACTGGTCAACCAGTCATTTCGGTCATTCAGGCTTAATGGTTGCTTAGGCTTTTATATATATATATAGATACATGTTTAAAAAGTGATAAGGAAACTGAGGCTCTAAAAAAAAAGGAGCCTGTGCATTTGGGGTATTTTTATTATGGTGCCTAGCATTACCTAATACAGAAACCAAAATTAATATTCTGCCACTGCTATTATAAAACCATTCAGGCAAACAATTGGCATTTCATATCTTTATCTCCAACTGCTATGCCTCTTGTTCAGTATCACAGGCCTAAATCCAACTTGTATCCTCCCAAGAAAAGAGGATACATAATAAAAGACAAAAGGTCATTTTAGGGGAAGAAATCAAGGGTGTTGCTTACAATAAGTTCTTCATTCATTCAAAAAGCTAGAACTAAGACACTGGAGGAGATGGGGCAGGTGAGGGCATGTACTGGGGGTAAGGAAGGCTGGGGAGAGACATATGTACTACTATTTGTAATACTTTAAATAATAAAAAAATAATAGAAAGCTATAGGAAAAAAAGGGAGACATATGTACTACTATTTGTAATACTTTAAATAATAAAAAAAAATAGAAAGCTGTGGACAGGGAATTTGGAGGGCTGGTCAACCTTAATTGCTCTAAAAGGTTAGAGCTAATTACTAGATATTGGTAGTTGAAGCAGCCCCCACCTGTTAGTTCTAAATTCACTGATTGGCTTTTATTGGAGTTTTCTGTCTAAGGTATATGGGTGTATTCTATAATTTTAATCTTAATAAGAGGGATGGAAAAGCCAAAAATAAATAAATAAATAAATAAACACACAATTCATTTAAAAATAAAAAGCTACAACTATCTAAAATACATGTTGTTTTAGAATACAGTAAGAATTGCTACTTCATTTTAGAGATATACTACCCCCCAAAAAAAAAAAATTAAGATTGAAAAGTGGAACATATAGAAGTGTTTAGAAGGTAACATCTAGTAAAATATTTTATGGCTGTTTATTTTAATGTCTGTTTTCAATTCCCACCCTCATCCCCTTTTAAACATAATTTGCTCTTTTATCCCCAGCATATAGCACAGCATCTGGTACAAATCAGACTCTCTATTTTCTGCATGAAAACACTTGCCTAACCTTGCAGTGCCGCCTTGACTGTCTCACTGCTGTTCCCTTTATATTGTCTTATCTGTTTCTTTGAGGACAGGGGCCAGGCTCAATGCTATCTCTGATTCTCCAACTGCAAATACAGCACAAGCAAGATGAATTCGAAGGTGATTTCAAAGTCCGTAGACTTTGGACTTTCCATTGTTTTCAGATCCTCTTATCATTGGAAATACAAAAAAAAAAAGAGCGAACACCATCTTCAAACAAAATTTTCTTTTTTCAAAGAACGTTTTCAATAATACTAATCATGATGCCAGGCACTCTACTAGGCACAGCACATTTTTATTTTTCATCTTCAAAACATCTTTCCAAAAAGGAAGCCACAGACAAGGAGAAAATGTTTGTAAAACATACACCTGACAAAGGACGTGTATCTAGAATATACAAAACACTCTTAATACCTAAATAGTAAGAAAATAACCCAATTTATTAAATGGGTAAAAGATTTAAATAAACAATTCATCATAGAAGATATGTAGGTGATAAATTAGCACATGAAAAAATATTCAACATCATTAATTGTCAGAGAAATGGAAATTAAACCCACAATGAGTCCTAGCTGGGTGGTTCATTTGGCTGGAGCATTGTCCCATACACCAAAAGATTGCAGGTTTGACTACCTGTCAGGGCACATTCCCAGGTCAGAGCGCATTTGAGAAGCAACTGATCAGTATTTCTCTCTTTCTCCTTCTCTGTCTCCCTCTTTCTTTCCCTCCCTCCCTCTCTCTCTTTTTATATGTCTTCCTCTCTCTAAAAAAAAAAATAAAAATAAATTAGTAAGCATGTCTTTGGGTAAGCACAAAGAAAAAATACAATACGATGAGATGCCAGTACACAACCACTAGAATGGTTAATTTTTTTTAATTCATCATAGTAAGTATTGACAAAAAAATGGATCAACTGAATTGCACTGTCAGTGGGAATATGAAATGGTACAACCACTTTGGAAAGTGATTTAATATGTATAACATGTATACCATGACCCATCCCTTCCATTCTTAGGTACTAACCCAAGAGAAAGGAAAGCAAATGTCCATGCCAAGACTTGTCCACAGGCCCTGGCTGCAGTTGCTCAGTGATTAGTCACTTCATTTGCACGTCACCTCATCCACAATATGGACATAAATGGTCCAATCCATTGTAAATCACTGAGTTTGTGTCATTTCCAAGTGAGATCAGGTCTATAAGGGAACTTTGAAACAGGTCTACACACGGCAGTAATAATGCAGGTGGAGCCACCCCTACACAGTGCCTTTGTGCAGAACAGAAAGGGAGACTTCCTCTGGGTGGATGAACTACAGAAAGGACCCCTCTGATCTGACCAGTTCCCACGATATACACAGTGGGAACAATGGTGCCTCTAGTCAATGAAAGGGGGCAGGAAGGGGTAAAGGGTTAGAAAAGATAGAGAGGGTGAAATCTAAGTGGTAGAGGAAGATTTGACTTTGAGTGGTGGGCACACAATGCAAAATACAGATGATATATCATAGAATTGTATACTTGAAACCTATATAATTTATTAACCAATGTCACCCTAATACATTTAATTTAAAATATAGAAAAGGGCAGGGCATAGTGGGTGAAGCACAACTAGATCTCTGCCCACTCACACTTCCCCTTCCTCAGGCTGGGTATTTTGAGTAAGTCAACAAACTCCTTACCATTCCTCTGTGGCTCTAGATACAGTCCAGTCTTTCCTCCTTACCACAGGGAAGCTGCAGGCCTGAGTGAGAGCATTTGTGGAACAGAAGAGAAAAGGTAGGATTTAGCAGTAGGTTCTGCCTGGGGCACCCCAAGAAACAGTGATCATTGAACTCACGGATTTCTTGAAGACTTTGGCCACATAAGAAACTGATGAGAGAGAACACCAGGGATCAACTGAATTGCACTGTCAGTGGGAGTGTAGCTATAAAAGGGAAAGCAGGAGAACTCCACAGTATGACTATTACTTCCTTTCCTCACCATCTTGCCTTCTGGACCACTTCTTTCTGCCTGCTGCAGTGCTGCCCTGTTCTTGGAGGGTGAATTACCGCTGTGGGCTAACAGACCCGAACCGGAAGCCAGCAGGGCTCAGAGTTCTGTTCCCCAGTTTAAATGATCTTATTCCAAAGTACTGAACCAAAGGCCATTACCTCAGCATCATAAGCTTTATTTCTAATGTACATGATCTATGCACCTTTCAGAATTACACATTCCAATTAGCAGGGAATAAGGCTATTCCTATTGTGTGTACTGGTACGCTAAAATTATTGTGTGTGGCAAAAGTAAAAAATTACTTCAATTACATGAATGTGTTAGTCTTCTATCAGGTTTGCTCTGAAATATTGGTTATTCATATTCCAATTAATGGAATTACAGCTTCATTAAATATATTTGCTTGCAAAAAATATCTTAACAAAATGTCCCTCAGTATTGTTAAATAGCCGCATGAACATATATCAGCTGTATTTCTGCAGTTTCTCATCTCCCATGTTCATGTTATTTGCATAAAAAAACTTTTCCTGACCTAATTACAGAAGATAATTTTACTCTAGGAAGACACAGGAGAACTGGCATCATATTTCCTTGCATATTTTCCCTTCATGAAATGATTCAGTGTGTCTTTTTTTTTAAAGTTATGCATTCTCTCAAAAGATGATCTCAGAAATAAAAGTATAGCTATGTATGGTGATGGATGTTAATTAGGCTTATTATGGTGATCATTTCATAATACATATAAGTATTGAATCATTATGTTTTCCATGTGAAGCAAATGTAATGTTACATGTCAATTATATCTCTATAGAAGTGAAAAGACTAATAGTACCATTATATTTGCAAGAATGTGGAGCAATGGACATGCTCATATACTGCTGTGAAAATTGGCTTAAGGTCTATGAAAAGTTGTTTGACAGTATATTTAACAAAAAATAGACATACATGTGTTCCTGTGGCCAAACCCACTCTCCCTACCTTCCCAAAAGAGAACCCATTATGCCACAATGTTAGTTCTCTTCTAGACAGAGTCCAAATAAACATTTAGAATATAGTATCTGAAAGTTCAAGACTCATGGACAACATGCAGAACTAGTTTTGAATTCCAGCTCTGCCACTATGTGGCTAACTTCTCTGGGCTTAGGTTCATCGCCTGTAAACTGGGTTAATGAGGAAAATAATATATGTAATATACTCATAAACAGGTGCTCACTAAATGCCAGCACTATCTTACTCATCTTCGGCCCATGATGGTGATTTAATAAATATTCATTTAATTTCTATAAAATAAGAGTCCTGATGCAGTTATTACTGGTTCTGCAAATCAGGGATATATCCTTTTTAGAGGTAAAGGATAAATCAGCAACAGGCTAAGTTCTGGGCAAAATTTCCAATATGCCAAGAGCCTTCCTTGCTATTCCTGCAGCTTTCACATGTCTTGGGACTCTTTCCCTCATGCCACAGAGGATCCAGAACTATTGTCCTTCATGGATGTGTACTCTAATCTCCATGAAGCCTTGGACTCCAGAAAGCAATCTGATTAAATCAACTCTTATTTAGCAATGACTACCTGACACACTCAGAGATATGTGTGCATTTTAAAGGGACGCCTAGTGTGTGATTCAAAAGAAGGAAAAGTTAGCAGATGTTCAGGCAGCAAATCAAACAGAAAAAAATGTGTGGGAGAGGCATCTTTGGTCGATGACACACTTAGTCCCCACACCCCTTAACGCGTTACAAGTAACAAGCTCTCAGACAGCCCTTTTGGCACAAGAGGTGAAGCGGTCACTCTGCAGTGTGGCTTCCTTCCTTGTTACTCTCCAGGGGGCTTTTCTTCTGGAAGCCTCTTGGCTATACTGTTTATTCCCCCATCGCCATCACTCTTGACTCTTAGAAATGTCAGCTAGAAGAACCAAAATCAGAGTTTTATCTCACAGAACAATTTAAATAACTGTAATAGCTTTATTGTGATAAAATAATATTTTTTCTTCAGGAAAGAAATTATTAGATTACCAACTGCAACAGTAATTTAACTCATAGAAACTGAGAATTGTATCATGATCATAGATGCTTATAGATGACAGAGAATAGGCCCAGAATGGTGAAATCCATAAATAATTCCTGGATTGTACCTTTTGCCATTTTTTTCCAACCTGCCTTACCTCAAGTATTTTATCAAAGATGCTAATAAGTAAGAAGGCCAACCAGTCTTACAGATACTAGAACATGATACACCACCCCCTCCTCCCTGCACCCCCCACCACACACACACACACACACACATACACACACACACACACACACGCCCCCTCAAGTTCATTATTATGTCTCCAACACTGGCAGAGATCTTAATGAAGAAAGGAAAAGCATAAATATAGAAAGGATGAAAAAAAAGGCCTAGGTAATTTATTAACTGAATGATTTCTGCGTAAGTAATTACTTACAATTTTCCCGTAAAACAAAACTTTGACCTCGGTTTTTACAGTTCAGAAGATGGTATTTTCACATCAGTGCTGTAAGAATATCTATTATTGAAGCAGCAAAATAAGAGCTAGGAAAATTCCTAGGCAAGTAGAGTGGGGAAACTGAAACAGATAGTTACTAGTCAATGGCCAAATAATTGACACCCAGATAATAAATGGCAAGATCTTATCTTCCCTAACCAGGAAGACTAAGAAGCAAATGATTTACATATTCCAGGCCATGCATGGCAAACCCACCTCACTCTCAGTCCCTCTTTGGTAACATTCCTTAAAGATGAAACTTACCAGAGAATGACCCTCACCCTATATGCTCATTTTGATGAACCAGGATATGAAGGGATATACCTGAAAAGCTGATGAATATTTTATTGAGATCCTTCCCTGAGACTTGCCCTAAAATTCCCACCTTTTTGAAAACAGATAAAAGCCCTAAAGACAAAGGAACCTGTGCATGCTCTAAGGTCTAAGGGTTTGCAGGAGACTTGCAACCAGGAGCAGCGTCAACTTGTCCTTGGCTAACCCTCTGAACCTGTCACCAGGGGCCCCCACTTGTGCCTCTTTAACTTGTTTTCTGAGTCCACACAGTCCAGCTGGCTCACTGCTCTGCCTCTGTGGACTTTCTTTCTAAGGGACCAAACAGCTTCCCCCTAGACTCGATCCTGTTGCTATGATCTTGTCTCTTCTATCATAAGCTCTTCCCTCGTTTCACTGTCCCCAGCTTTTGTGCACATACTCTCAAAATCACCTGGACTTGTATCATGAAATCTTTCTTGCACCAAGTCAGGAACCCACACATTCCAGACCATGTGAGGGCAGACCCATTTCAGTGCCGGTCCCTTTGTGGTGACATTACCGTGTATAAAACTGTTGCTTCCTTTTGTTTTTATTGTCAATGATTTTCT
Source organism: Lasiurus borealis (assembly GCA_004026805.1). Classification (NCBI taxonomy): domain Eukaryota; kingdom Metazoa; phylum Chordata; class Mammalia; order Chiroptera; family Vespertilionidae; genus Lasiurus; species Lasiurus borealis. The sequence goes on along the minus strand of PVJN01042828.1, from coordinate 4,250 downwards.
CTTTTAATTCTTAGAGTTCGAAGCAGAAAATAAAATGATGGAAAATTTTCTCCAAAAAGTACCAGAAGACCTTCACTCAGACTCATTTTTCCCTTCAGATGAGGTTAGGTGGGATAACAGGGGAAAACAGAGCCATGTCTTCTTGAAATATCACTCCTAGAAAGTAAGCATGAACTCCTTTGAAGCACAGTGAGAACTTTTCCTCAAAGCCTCGTCACATGCTGCCTCAATTAGGACCTCATTGATACCCTCTGGGGAAAAGTGTTTTGGAGGAATGAGAATTGGCAACATCAACAGCACCTCCAGAAAGCCTGATGCCAGATCGCTTACACAGTTTGATGGTAAGAATAAGCCCCCTCCCCCGCCCCAGGAACTTGATCTCCTAGAAATGCGAATAAACACAGCTGGTTCTCCTTCATACTTGAGCCAGGGAGAGCTCTGATCCAGAGCCCCCAGCTCCTGGGGTGAAGCAGCACCTCAGGTGGCCAGGGCCACCCCAGAACTAAGCAAGCTGGGGCAGCTCCAAGACCACACCTGCTTGGCGGCTGTTCCCAAAGTGTTTCCACTGGCTGCTGTTACCACACCTGACTTAATTAGGCCAAGCCTTACATTCACTCTCTCTTCTTTTTATCAAACTCCTTCATTCTCAACTATCTCCATTCTCTTTTCCTTGTCATGTGTTTAGAGAAGTACTGAGCAGTTGGGTTGAACACCTAGTGAAGCCTAGGAGAGGTGGTAGCTTCTTGCTTTTGTTAACTTCAGAGTTATCTCACCTTCCCCCTTTTTTAATTCTTCCAGCACTTCTCTCATCAGTGACAATAATAAATACCCTCTACCTGTCATGGTTCCTTTTCCTTGACTGGGCCTTGACCAATGCACACACACTTTAACATTGGTTATTTGCATGTTCTCTCAGTTTTTGCTGAAGCCTGAAGAATGAGTGGTCTTGTCTAATCCTCCACAATGTCCTTTGAGGTTCCTTGTGTTCCTTCTGGCCTTAATGGGCATTGAGCTGACATCTGTACAGTCTGATTCTAGCCTTTTGCCTCCAATTAGCAGGTCCTCAAATCCTGCACTTATTTTTTTCTGATCCCAAGCCTCTGTTGGGTCTCTGGCCTTTGAGCATCTCAGGGCCCCTTTACCAGGGTACACAGTGACCCTGGGATCTCCTTCAGGCTGTGGTTCTCCACAGCCTCAAAGCACCCCTCTCTCTCTCTCTCTCTCTCTCTCTCCCTCCCTCCCTCCCCCACTTCCCTCTCATTCTCTCTCTATACTCCACTACACCCACACCCATTCCAATTTATTCCCCCTTATCCTTTTGGATATTGTGCCAATTTAAATACAGGATGTCTAAAAGCTTGCAATCTCCCCTGTGCTATGCTCATGAGAGTGGATCACTAATTTCATAATGTTTCTTAATGCTTACACAGATGTTCCTATAGCTCACTCCTCATTGTGGTTCAATCCTAAGAGTGTAGGATAAAGCAAGGACAACTGACATCATATTCTCCCCCTTCCTCTCACCCTTCCTTCTGTCCATTTCTCTCTTTCTCAAATCAGAATTTTCCTTTACTCCTTTGTTCTTTTTGACAAGGACTTGCCCCACATTATTTCCTCTCCCCAAAGTATTATTTATTCTCAGCACTTTCCTGGGAGTCAGGGGGGAAAGAGGAGTAAAAAATATAATCATTTAAGATTTTAGCATATCACTCCCACTGCATGCTCCCTCAAGTGCATCTTTGTACCCTCAAAAGACATTCATTCTTATTTAGGTCTCCTCCTAACCAAGTGAGAGCTAGACCTCTATTCTCCATTCATCCTCTAGGCCCGTGTGGCTCAATATGGCAGCCACTACCACATGAATCTACTGAGCACTTAAAATCTAACTAGTCTGAATTAAGATGTGCTACAAGTGATTAAATTACATACCAGATTTTGAGGCGCTCTCCCTCTCAGGAGCGTGGCCCCGCCTTTCCCTTCACCTTCCCCATCCCCATCCTCCTAGGCAAGTACTTTTACCTTCCTCACTTCTAAGCTCCAAGGGCCCTTTCTTTGCCTCTATAGCTTGTTTCCTAAGCCCATGACTAAAAGAAAAAATACATACCAGATTTTGAAAACTGAGTATTTAGAAATAATGTAATATACTGCATAAATAATTTATATATTGCTTATATGTTGAAATAACAGTTTAGGTGCACTGGGGTAAATAAAATATATTATTAAAATTAACTTCATCACTTTCTTTTTACTCCTCCATGTGCGTATTAGAAAATTTTAAATTACATGGGCACGCATCACATTTCTTTTGGCTGGCTGCCAGCTTCATAAGGCCTCAAACGTTTGTTGACTGTGGTGCTCCAGGCTGGTATCCAGTGCGTTTGTACCAGGGTGGCTGTACCAGCTGTTTATAGATGTTGTCGGTTTGGGTCAGTGCCCTGCCATCACAGGTGGTTAAATATTTTTCATATCACCTGTTTTATGGCTGCTGGCTAGCACAGTGCTGGCAGACAGCACTGGTCAAATACATGAATGACAACTAGGATGATAATTTCTTTAGTTTCTAAAATGACCATGCAACTCTGACATGACAGATGATCGCATAAACCTGTCACACTAACCAGATTCCCATTCTCTGCCCTGTTATTGGGAAGACGAAGCTAAAGCACGAGTCACATTAATGTCAAAACCAGACAATGAAAAAGCCTTCTGCCCTGTCTCTGCTGCGGGAGATTTAATCTCCGCTTTTAAATGTGGTGTCAGATGAGCGGCCTGACGCTCCGGCGCAACCCATGGGAGTTCCCTGACTCTACTCCCAGCTCAAGCTGCAGCGAGTGACAGGGTCAGCTCCACATGGGGCTGGGCAGCTGTTTACCTGGCATGACGGGATAGTCCCAGGAGAAACTTCTGCCCCCAAAAGGTCTCCTTTTCTTCCCTTCCTCAGAGAGCGCTTCGCTGCTGACCCGTGTGGAGGGATGGATTTTGTGTCATTCCCCCGCCTCCCCCCCAATTCTGCCAAATTCACATGTTGACGTTCTAATCTCTAGGACCTTGCATATAGTAGAAGCTCAAAAAATGAATTTATTTAATTCAGTTTAATTAAAAGAATTGTACACCTGTGACCTTCTTTGGAAATAGGATTGTTGCAAATATGAGTTGAGAATAAAGTCATACTGGGATAGGGTGGGTCCTTCATCCAATGACTGGTGTCCTTATAAAGAAGGGACATTTGGACAGAGACACACACAGGGGAAGAATGCCACGTGAGGACGAAGGCAGAGGTCAGAGTAATGCTTCTACAAGACAAAGATATCAAGGATTTTGAGCAAACCTCCAGAAGCTACAAGGGAGGCTGGGACAGACTCTTCCTCAGAAGGAACCAAGCCAGTGGACAACTTCTCTTAGACTTCAAGCCTCCAGAACTGTGAGACAATAAATTTCTGTTGTTTAAGTCTCTCCATTTCTTGTCTGCCTGCATCCGATTTTTCTCCTAGCCCAATAAGATACCAGTGTCTGTCTGTCCACCACTGCCCACCCAACATCTAGAAATGAGGAGTAGTGCCACAAACAGCTTTCAGTGAATAAATACATGGGGTGTCCAACTATTGGAACTGGAAATGCAGCTGTTACAGGTCCACACACATCACTCCTCAGCAAGTCAAAATGTGGGAGGACACATGCTAGCAGGTCATCTCAGCAGCCCTCCTTCACTAAGGTAAAAGGTGATGCTTATCCACAACCTCTTTGGTACAGGCTAGTCTATCAGATTAGCTGGATGGTGTCAAATTGCGAGGCTGAGATAAATTCTAGAAATAGAGCTCTCTGCCCCTGGAGACAAAAGCTTAAAAGAAGCATCTAGTGTGCTTGCATTTTTCAAGAGGCTGAAAGGATGTTCCTCTAGGATGGCAGCAGTAGGTAAGCAAAGGGCACCAAGCCCTGGGCAGTGGAAGGGGAGCCAACCAAAGGGAGCCAAACAGAAATGAGGACAGCAGCTGCCATTTACTGGATCTGAAATATCACGCGAATAGTTGACTTCCATCATTTCACTAAGTCCCTGCAATAGATATCTCACCAGTCAGTGTAAGATTTCCCATTTTACCTGAGAAAACTGAAGCTTGAGGAGTTTAGTTTGCCCAAGGTCACACAATTAGTGAGTGAGAAGCCAGAATGCAAAACTGGAATTTGTTGCTATGATACTTCCCCCAGCTTCCCAGTCTTGCATACAGCTGGCCTGGATGGCTTTCTTTCATGTC
>PVJN01042827.1:0-18101 GCA_004026805.1 Lasiurus borealis | reverse complement strand
GCAGTAAGAGGTAGGGATGTTGTTCTAGAGGCAGCAGCAATTTCCCAGTTCATGAAATGAATGAAACCGGGTGTAGTCCGGGAAATACGTTATCATCCTAGGTCACAAAGACACGTTGTAAAGGTGTCAACAGGTCGTTTTAAAAATAATAAAATGGCCGAAACCGGTTTGGCTCAGTGGATAGAGCGTCGGCCTGCAGACTGAAGGGTCCCAGGTTGGATTCCGGTCAAGGGCATGTACCTTGGTTGCGAGCACATCCCTAGTAGGGGGCGTGCAGAAGGCGGCTGATCGATGTCTCTCATCGATGTTTCTGGTTCTCTATCCCTCTCCCTTCCTCTCTGTGAAAAATCAATAAAATATATTAAAAAAATAATAAAATGGCTGTGTTGATGACATAGAAAACATATGTATTAAGAATAAAAGCCATGGACCTTCCTTTTCACTAAACATTAATTGGAGTGATGCTGTAAGTCATAAATAAGTTTCCTTTAAGAGCTTCCTATATGCTGGGCTTTGTGTTAACTGCTTTAAATACATTCCATTTTAACTCTACTATCAACCAGTGAGGAATGCATTCAATCATCTTACATATTAGTAAACACTTTCAAGGTTTACATAACATGCCCAAGCTAGTTCCAATGTCTGCAGACTGTGGCAGATAGTTTTAGGATCATGAAGTATACCAACTGGAATGGTTGTGACTATGTTTTTCCTTCTTTCATTACTAAAAATGATGTATGAGTGTAAATCACTAGATAAAGGATTGTAAAAAAAAAATTGCCAGGTATTAAAAAACATAAGCAGAAAGTTCTTAAACCTGAGGAACTGGAAGTGCGTCTTGTACTGGAAGTTCTGGGTGTTGTCCCTATAAGAAAAATAACAACAATGAGATTAATTACTTGGAAATTATTATATTTTTAAATTTATATGAATTATGCCTGTAGATTCTTTTTTAGGTAGAAATTCCCATGCTTCAATTTACTCTGAAAAAAATGGTTGCTATACATTTTTACACATAAGAAATGCCAGAAATGTAGACACCTGTGTGATATATATAACGTATTAAGATCCTATGATAACATACATTTGATGTCATACCTCTGTCATAGAAATGAATGTGAGATGGGGTTAATTAAAAAAACTGTTTCTTTTCAATTATTACATATCATTGCTATTTAATGTCAAAGAAATAAAATCTAAACAAAAAAAGACAAAAAGACCCCCTTTGTACCTTTAACACATGTTGGGATGTCAGGCTTCCAAGTATTGTCAGCTTGACAGACAATAGTGCTGCTGCCTTGAAGGTAAAATCCCACATTGCATTCAAATGTAACCTGTGCTTTGTACAGAAATTTTTGTCTAAATCCGGACACCATTCTTCCATTCTGGAGTACTGGAAGGTCACATTTGACCACTGAAAAGTGAAGAAAGTCCAGAATTAATGGAAAGCTGTTTCAATAGGGGAAAGAAAACCAATGGAAATTAGTAACTTCCCCTGGGAACAAATAGGCAAGGAATGGAAGGCAAAATGTTAATTAAAAAAATACTTTATTTGTGTATTAAATAAGTATTGTAATTGATTTTTTTTTTCAGAGAGAACACAGGAGAGAGACATAGAAACATTCATGAGAGTGAAACATTGATCAGTTGCCTCTTGTACATCCCCTACTGGGGATCAACTCAAAACTCAGGCATGTACCCAGACCCGGAATGGAACCATGACTTCCTGATTCATAACGCTCAGCCACTGAGCCATATATCCAGGCCTATTTGTGCATTTTAATTTTAGGTAAACAGATATAGAGACATCTAACAACCTTTTCCCACCTAGAACAGACTGTCATTAGAGATGATTGGTTTCCTATAAGTTTTTCCATTACTGATAAGTTTTGAGAAAGTTCTGCTGACCACATACAATTTTCAAGAAAGTTCAAAAGCAACTTTTGATGCTCTTTAGCTCTAGGAATTATTTTTTTCTAAATTTCATGCTAATACTGATTTACTACCTTGATCTTGTAGAAAGGCAGGAAAGGTTCTTATATTAAGGTAATGCTTGAGCCCAAAGGTAAAAAGTTGAAAAGAAGCTAGTCGAGCAAACATATGCAGAGAGAAAGTTATCAGGTATCAACAACATGCAAGAACTGGGATGTGCGAGAAATAGAAAGGCCAGTGAACTTAGGGCTGCGTTTTCCAAATATTTTGGACTGGAACTCAGAGATTAAATCCCACATTTTATATTGTATTCCCACAGGTCTGAGATAAAGTTAAAACGTCATAGTTAGCTTTCGTACCCATGTAGTCAGGTATCCCCATTCTGTTCTACTTCTTACAAAGTCAAGTGCTGGTCAGGATCCTCTAGATGGATTCACAGAAATTGGAAAAATCAAAAACAAAACAAAACACTGGACTGGGCAGTACATACAAGAAAACACCTTCTGAGATTAAATCTGAGCAGGACACGGGGTCCAAAATGCACTGCTTTTAAACCAGAAGAGTGCTCTCCTCCTCCTCTGGGGACCTGAATTTCCATCAGGATCTTTTCCCTTCAGCTGGAAGAACTCCCTTTGGCAATCCTTACAGAGCTGCTAGGGTGGTGACAATCCTCTTAGCTTTTATCTCAAAATCTTTATTTTTAATCCTCACCTGAGGACATGCTAATTGATTTTAGACAGAGAAGGAAGGGAGGGAAGCGAGGGGGAGAGACACAGGGAGAAAGGGAGGGACAGGGAGAGAAAAAGGGGAGGAAGAGGGAGAGGGAGAGAGAGATGGAGAGAGAGAAATATGATCAGATGCATCCGTATGTGCCTCTACAGGGGATGGAACCTGCAACCTGGGTATGTTCCCTAACCAGAAATCAAACCTGCCAACCTTCTGGTGTATGAGACAATGTTTAATCCAAGTGAGCCACATAGGCCAGGGCTTTAAATCATTTTTTTTCCTAATTTTACCTTCAGTTTTAAAAGACTTCTTGACAGAGATTTCTGCTGTTTTATTTTTCTTTCAGTACATTATCAGATATTCTTGTCTTTTAGTCTCAACAGTTCCCTAAGAGATATCAACTATCATTCTTATTTCCAGGGGCGGGGCAATATCATAGGCTTCTTTTGTCTCTCTGGCTGCTTTCCTTTTTATCTTTTGTTTTTAGAAGTGTAACCACGATGTGTTGGTTCCTTGGTAAATTTAAAAATTGTATATATCCTGCAAGGGTCACTGAATCTACTGGTCTGTGGGTGGTTGTTTTGGATCAAATGTGGATAATATTTGGACATTGTATAAATCTATGTTGTTATTTCTCCTCTCTTTCTGAAACTCTATTAACATGCACATTTGACTTCTTGCTACTCTTCCGAGGTTGTAAGTCTTTCTGTCTTAAAGCATTACTTTTTCTTTCAAATCATGTTGGATTTCTATTGTGTTGACTTCAGGTTTACTGTCTTTTCTGTTGTACTAAACTGCTGTCAATCACAGTAATGATTTTAAGTTAGGTTTACTTGATATAGTTTATATACAGTAAAACTCGCCATTTTAAATGTGCAGCTTTATGAGTTTTAATAAATATAAAAGCTAATCATGTGATCACTACCACTATAGACATAGAAAAGTTGCATTATTCTCCAACATTTCCTGTAATCAACTCTCCCCACAACCACCTCCAACCACCTCCCCCAACCAGCCAATCATTCATCTGTTTTGTTTCACTCTAGCATTTCTTTTCTAGTGTTGTAATGGGATCACAGCCTCTGGTATGGCTCATTTCACTTAGCATAATGCATTTGAGATTCATTTCTGTCATTGTGTGGAATAGAAGCTTATTCCTTTTGTTGGGGAGTATTATCTCATTAAATGGATGCCCCATGCTTAATCATTAACCCACTGAAAAATATGTGTCTATTTTCAATGTGGGGTGATTGTAACTAAGATGGTATAAATATTCCCATATAGGTTTCTATGTGAACATGTTTTAATTTACTTGGATTGCTGAGTTGTATGGAAAAAATATTTTTACCTTTATAAGAAATTGCTAAACAGTGTTACAAAATGGACATACCACTTTGCATTCTTAATAGCTATATCTGAGGGTTTCAATTGCTTCATATCATTGCCAGTATATGGTATTCTTAGTTTTTTTCTTGTTTTTATTTCCAGCCATTCTAGTAGGTGTTTTAGTGGTATCTAATTTTTTTTTCAATCTTCACCTGAGGACATGCTTAGAGACAGGGAGAGAGAGAAGGAGAGGGAGAGGGAGAGGGAGAGGGAGAGGGAGAGAGAAGGAGAAGAAGGAAGAGGAGGAGGAGGAATTGGAGGAGGAGGAGGAGAAGAGAAAAAAACATTGATTGCTTGCCTTCAGTACTTGTCAACCCAGTCTATGCTATTTCTGCCTTTCAATATGCATGCATATTCCCTGACATGAGACCTTTTAGTGCACAAGACAAAGCTCCAACCACCAGAGCCACACTGGCCAGGGATTTGGCTCATTTTTAAAAATTCTTATAACAATGCCTTTTGAGACAAAAGTTTTTGAGTTTTTAAGAAGGTAAACATATTACCTTTTTTCCTTTAAAAGAACATACTTTTGTATGTAAGCAATCTTTGGCTAAGTCTTGAATATGTTCTATGTTTTAAAGTAAAAGTGTTATAATTTTGAATTTAAGTCTAAGATCCATTTTTAGTAAATGCTTCAATATGCTACCATGGGTTGTGATTCCCTTTTATGGCATACTGACATCCAATTGTGCCTGTACGTTTACCATTTCCACTGAATTGTTTGTACATGTGTGCTAAAATCAATTGGGGGACATTTGAAAGGCTCTACCCTAGACCCTCTATTCTGGTCCATTGTTTCATATGACCATCCTTTTACTCACACCACAGTTTTGATTATACATTTCATAGTATGTTTTCTAATAAGTCTTTACATCAAATAACATGAGTTCTGTTTTCCAAATTATTTTGACTCTTCTTATTCTTTTGTTTTTCCATATAAAGTTTAGAAACATTTTGTCAATTTCTAAACAACTTTTGGTGGAATTTTTATTGGGATTAAACTCAGTTTATAGATTAGTGATAGGGAATTCATATCTTTATTATATTGAGTCTTGCAATCCATGAACAATATATGTCTCTATATTAATTAATCCCTTCTTTAATTATGAAAAATGCTTAGTTGTTTTAACCAAATATTATACATGTACTTTGAAAATTTAAATTTTTTAATTGCTTATTGCAAGTAGATATACCATTCATTTCTGTACATTGAGCTTGTGTCTTGCAGCCTTGGTAAGACTTTTTTCTTTCATATTTTCCACACAATGATGTCATAACTGAACAAAGTCTATGCTATTTCTGCCTTTCCAATATGCATGCTTATTTCTATATTTTGCCTTATTGTACTGAAAGGACCTTCAATAAGAACAGAGTGGGAGGAGTACACATCTCATTTCTACCTCAATGAGAAGGCTAAGGCTAGCTGTGTGATTCTTATAGGTCCCTTTATTCAGATTGAGTGAGGTTCCTTCTATTCTTAGTTGACTCAGTATTCTGTCAAATGCCTTTTTTGCATCTATTAAGATGATCATGTGTTTTTTCTTCTTTTTTTTCTGTTTTTTCTTCTTTATAGTCTCTTCATATGGTAAACTGCAATAATTAATTTTTGAATTTGAAACAAACTTGCCTTCATGGAATAAGTCCTACTTGATTATGATATATACTATTATTTTTATAACATGACAGGATTTTACTTTCTAATATTTTAACAGTTTTATTAGAGTGGGCAGCTAGAAGCATATGAGCTGGAAAAGGCAGATGGGGTTGGAGGGGATACAGTGAGAGGTGATAAACCAAAAAAAGACACTGGAGGCATCAGGCGCCTATGTAAGGAGAGAAAATTTAGACCCCCCTCCAGGCTGTGGTCTAACCGGTGGCATACACCTGAGTGAAGGAGCCTTATAGTTTGAAAATATATTTTCTTGAGTCTTAAGGGAAGGTTGACTTGTTCCTTGTGAGAGGCATTCCAGCCTAGGGGTATAAATCCTCTGAACTCCCAAACATCAGGGCACTCGGTTTAGAGTCAGCTTCTGAGTTGCTCGCTCAGGTTCTGAGTGTCCCCTTTTTCTGCAAATGAAGTCTCACCTGCTTTTGCTGCTATTTGTTGTCTCTTGTTTGGATTCATTCCTGCAGGCAATGAGCGCTGTCTCTGGCCAGAGGCAGTCTCAGGGCAGAGATGACCTTGACCATCGCTGACAGTTTTGGTTCTATGTTCACAGTGGATATTGTTTTTCATTTTCCTACTATTTGTATGCCTATCTCTATATTTTGTGTGGTTTTGGTATCAGGGTAATGCTGTCCTCAGGGGATAAGGTGAGAAGTATTCCCTCCTGTTGTATTTACTTATAGAGTTTGTGTAGAGTTGCTATTGTTAATACTTAAATGTTGGTACAATCCCTAATGATGGCTGGGGCCTGCAGTTCTCTTTGTGAGGTTTAAGTGTCAAATTTCTTGGCATAAAGTTGTACATGTTATTTGCTTATTGTCGTTTAAATGTCTGCAGAATATTTAGTGATGTTCTTTAAAAAAAAATTTTTTTTAATCTTTACCTGAGGATATTTGTTTAATTGGCTTTTAGAGAGAGTGAAAGGGAAGGAGGATGGGGAAGAGAGAGTTAGAGAAACATTGATGAGACAATGATGCATCTATTGGTTGCCTCCAGCAGGTGCCTCAACCAGGTGAAAGATCAAGTCTGCAACCAAAGTACATGCCTTTGATCAGGAATTGAAGCAGAGACCTTTCAGCACTTGGGTCGATGCTCTAATCACTAAAGCAAAGCATCCACATACTCTTTTTCATTCTCGATATTGGTCATTTGTGTCTTCTAGTTTTTTGTCAAACTTGCTATAGCTTTATTCATTTTATTGATCCTCCCTAAGAACCACATGTTGGTTTCAATAATTCTATATATTTTTTTAATTTTATTGATTTCTATCTTTATTATTTCTTTGTTTTCTTGTTCAGTATCCAACTTGTTCTTTCTTTTTAATTTCTTAAAGTGAAAGCTTAAATTCTCGAGCTGAAACTTTTCTCTTGTTACAATATATGTATTTGCTATGAATACTCTTCTAAGCAATGCTTTTGCTATATTCCACAATTTTGATATTTCAATATACTGTATTTTCATTTAATTCAACACACATTCAATTCCCTTGTGACTCCTTCTTTTATCCATGGTTAATTAAAAATGTCTTCATAATTTTTAAATATTTAGGGATTTTACAGATATGTTTACTTCTAGTTTTACATTCATCCCATTGTAAAGATATTGTACTGTAATTTCAATTTTTGAAATTAAAAAAACTTTTAAAACATATTGCCTAGTATAGAGTACTAAAAAAGATTACATATGCATGTAAAAAGAAGACATATTTTACTGTTTTTTAGTGGTTAATTTTGTTCAAGTGTCAAATATCTCCTAGTGTGTCCTGCTTTTGGTCATGCTCAAATGCCTTAGGTTTTGTTTTTTAAGTATAAGTAAACATCTGAGATATTTCCAGTTTGCTTCAGACTACAGCAATAGATGAGTATGGAAGTAAAGCAGGTTATAGTTGTTTTGCTGGTTACGGTATTCAATTTGTAATATGTGTGTGTGTGTGTGTGTGTGTGTGTGTGTGTGAGTGAAATGCAATAAAGCAAAGCACAATTAAAAAATATATCCCTGCATGTTTTGCTTGGACTTTATCAATTTTATTGGTGATAGGGTTAGTCTTTTACAATTTATTCTATCATTTAGTTGAACTAGAACTGCCATACTTCTTGTATTATAGGATAAAACTTTCTTAAAACTAGTGTTTTTTATGCTTTCGAGCCAAAAAAATTTAACTTATGCATATAAATAGCTATTAGCAATGTACAAATTGGAGTGCCAAGAACATGGGGGTAAAGAGTGGGAAACTCTACAAGTAGAATTATTTTTTTATTCTATTTGGCACATAAAATTAGATTAGGAACAAATTTAACAAGGGGAACAAGTGCATATGGCTGTTTTTGTTTTTACTTGTTGGTCAAAGTATTTAAAAGTTGGTAAAAGTCTCCATAATATTTATAATAAAGAGGGAAAGAAATGGTAATGTTATTACCTTTACACTCAGGAGGGCTTCTATCCCATTGGTCATGCCCAATACAAATAAGCGTGCTCTCTCCAACAAGTGAATATTCATCTGGTCCACCAGAAGGCCGACAACTGTAAGTTACTATTTCATTATATTCAAATGTATCCTTGTGGCTATTGGTGAATTCTCCATTTGGTATATTTGGAGGTGGTCTACACAAAACCTCTTAAAAAGAGAAAAAGAGAGAACAGAGAGGCAAAATAAATAGTAAAAGATTAAGACAGCATTATGCCTTCAATAAGTTTATTAACATATTACTTCTACATCTATTTGTAAATTCAATATCCATTTGAAACAAGTTTCTCTTAAAAAATGTTATTATCCCAATTAAAACCATCAATAGAGAAATAAAATTTTAGAAGAAAACCCCTTTTCTTAAGTACCCATAGAAGATAACTGTATGAAAGACTTGTGTTGTCTGTAAGGCCATGCTAAGTTTTTTCTAATCATAAGAGATGCTGGCAATTTAATGAGAAAATATGGTTTAGGGAAAACTCAGTGCCAGTTGAGAAATGCTACATCCTTTCCTGAATCAGTGATTCTCAGGTATACCACGATTTTATTTTTTCTCACTGTCATCGTTAGAGTGAGTGTACAGTGAAATTTTCCAGTGACTTCAGACGGTCTGATAATGCAGCAGAATGAATCTGGAGGTCTTTCTTTAAGCCAGACACTGAGGAGATTAGAAAGAATATAAAGCAATGACATTTTTTACCACTGTTTTGGAAATGTTTGATCTTAGAACAAAATGTGCTGCATTTATTAACATGTATTGAGCTTACTGTCCTTAAAAATGGATTAACAATTATTTTAAAACTTCTCTGCTTTATTCTCAATATAAAGAATATCATAGCACTAACTCACATGCATAAAATTCCTATGGGGTCTTAATTGTAAGGCATGATGGGGTCCTCAGGCCATAAAGTTTGAGAACTGCTGCTGTAAATTCTAAAGAGAATGGACTTACTTTCACAAGTTGGTGCATTATCACTCCACTCCACGTTTCTTCCAATAAGTTCACAAAATAGAATTTTTGGCCCAAGTAAGTAATAACTAAATGAGAAAAGAAATGATTATTGTTTCTTTATCAGTTAATAAGAACACTTAATGATGAAGAAGTTTTTCTATGGTTGTATTTTTGCACTACCGTAGCTTCAGGGAGAAGTTTCTGAAATGACAGTTATTGAATGTGTTAATTAAATCTGTAACTTAATGAAATAAAGATATTCTTCATAAAAACACACATTAGCCTAGACTAGAGCAAAGTATCTAAATAAACCTGTCATGCCTGACAACTGTAGCGAGAAATGCACATTTCTATGCACCAGGCATTTCTTCAGTAATAGTTGGAGCCTTCAATATCCTACTCAGAACAACTAGATTGAAAATAAGTAAGACTGAAAATAGAGGACTTCCAGAACCCAATCAACTAGACCTCACAGACAGAGCACCACAGAACAAAATACACATTCTCCTAAGTGTACATGGGACATCTTCCAGGAGAGACCATACTTTGAGCCACAATTTAATATGAACTAATCAATAGGTTTTAAAAAGACAGATATAATACAATGTCTCTTCTCTGACCACATTGGGATAAAGTTGTGAAACAAAACCTTCGCAGACTTAAGTTTTCCTGAAGGAACAGGTTTACTGACTAGCCATGTGCCCGCCAGTAAAAAGGACCAGGTTCTGGGGCATGCAGTCTAAACCACCAGCAGCAGGAACAGATGAAGGCAAACATTTCTGCCATTGTGGTGTAATGGGATTCTTTTACAGCTTTGACTAGGAAGATGTAAGTTATTTTGAAGGAATTTACATGGGCTGTAGATAAGGGGGCAGAAGAAGGGTAAGTGGGGCTAGTTCTGGAATAGGTGCATTGATGGCAGGAAGAAGTGTTTGCTGTTTTTGAGTTGTTTGTTGGCAGCAATCTGAAGAGTGCCCCTGTAAGTAGGATGCAGTGAAATCTGATGGTCAGCTAGCCCTTATTGAATAGGAGCTATTTGAGCTCTTATTTTAACACTATTCTAAAGTAGCTCTGGAAGTTCATTCAAAGTTTCAACACACATTTCATTAGTTCCTGCCATTTCTTTTGTCAACTGATTAACTCCCTCTCTTTCCACCCTCCAGCCTATTATATGGTTTAACTTAGGACCATGTCATCATGATTAATACGTTTTTAATGACTATGATAGGCTTATTATTACTTATAGTCTGACACAATTTTGTTTGCCTTTGATTTAACTTTCTTTCTATTTATTGCACATCTTTTCAGTCTCCCTAAAAAGCCCTAAAAGGTTTATTGGCTGTGAAGTACAACTTGTTCCACAGACAGCGAGATGAAATCAACATGTGGAAATGCTTGAGAACAGAAGCAAACCAAAAATGGAACCAGCAACGTTTACCTTCTCCCTCCAAGGATCAGCTTACTTACCCATCATGACATCGAAAGTGAGCTTGTGAGCCAAACTCCATAGTTCCATTCGAGTAGATTACTTCACCATTTACGAGGTCTTCTATCTGTTGGCATGACTTTTCTAAAATGAAAATTTTCAAATTTGTTGTTTTATACCAATGTCAAAACAGATTTAAATCAAAATTAAAATTCTACATTGTGCTATTAAATCAATGGATATATTTGTCTTATTTATCTTTATTACATTTTACTTTTTTTATTGGGGTGACACTGGTTAATAAGCTTACGTAGGTTTCAGGTGTACACTTTTATGTTACACTAGAGGCCCACTGAATGAAAACTGTGCATGGGTAGGGTCCCTAGCGATTGGCGGGTTGGTGGGGGTAGGGTGGCTTTTGTGGGGAGGCCTCCCTTCCCGCCGCTGCCTGCCCTATTGCCGATGCCTGTCATGTTCCGCACCTTCCCCTGGTGGTCAGCACACATATAACTTGTGGTCAGTCGAATTCCCATCCATAGGTACAATTTGCATATTAGCCTTTTATTATATAGGATGTTCTGTATATTGCACCGAGTGCCCAGCACCCAAAGTCAAACCATCTCCCATCACATATATTTGGTCCCCTTTACCCATCCTCCCCCATACCTTCCAACTCTTCCCTCTGATAACCACCAAACTGTGGTCTGTGTCTATGAGTATTCAGTTTTATATCTCCCATGAGTGAAATCATAGATTCTTAGCTTTTTCTGACTGACTTATTTCGCTTAGCATAATATTCTCCAGGCCCATCCATGTTGCCACAAACTTAGGATTCACATTTACCCAGAGCATTAATGGCCAAATTAAAAATTTCCTGGAGATTTTCAAAGCCTGAAAAAGTACATTGTTACCTAAAATTTACATCCACATGAGAAAGCCATCATGGTAATAGTGGAATATGCAGTCTACAATGTGTAGAGCAATAAAAATAAAAATGTTGTGTACTTACTTGTACAAGCCTCCTGGAGAGGTGTCCAGGTACCATTAGAATGACAAACAGTAGAAACAGGAATAAGAGGAATAATACGCTTGTATCCTATGCGACACTCATATTCTATTTGGTACCCAATAATATAAGGAGGATGAGGATTACCCTTGATTTTCATCGACTGGTATCTTGGTGGGTCATCACAGGCATCTGGGCATGAGAGAATAAGAACATGAAAATAAAGTATTTTATTTTCAACAGCCACAGATTATGGCCTGACAGCAGGCAGGTGGTACAGAATAAATGGAAAGTCCTTGTTGAGATTTCAAGTGATTGTGCCAGATGATGAGCTGTGCTTGCTTTAAATAACATCCTATTAGTGTTTGGTTTCTTTGGAAATAACCTGAATATTCTTTCAACAGTAAACTGAAGAGACAGTAGCAATATTTTTGGTTTAAAATATATTTATAGATATGCATCCTTCCCATTTTTTTCTGAGTTCATTTCACACTCAACTCCCCACTACGAAGACTTCTATAGTATATAGCCCTCGTACAGACTACTCTCCCACAGTTTGAAACACAAACTGATGATAGCTAGACTTCAGGCTCAGTCTCCTCTCAGGAGGCAAGTTCCTAAAGGTCAGGGGTCATGTCTTCTTTTCCTGCTATACTCTGTGCCCAGGGCGTGATTAAGAAATGCTATAGTAGGTGCTGACTATTAAATAAGGATTGTGGATTTTATAGACCAAAATAAATATGGATTAAATATTTTAAAATATATGGCTTTGTGTTGTATGTTTCATATCAGTGAACTGAGTAAATAAAGGTCAATTAAATGTCAAAATGTATAACTTTCACATTATTTTAAGTGTAATTTATTCTTCCTTCACTAATCAATGGATCATGCTTGGCCTCAAAAGTTCTCTAAAGTAGCTGTTTAAACTATATTACAATATTGCTGTGCCATTAGAATTTTTTATTTCTGGATATTTGGTAGTTTTTTTTCTTTCTCAAATAGTACCTCTTTTACTTCAGCCATTCTTCTTTCTTTAAATTGTCTGTGGGCTTGACAAATTAACAAAGCTGATAGAATTAGTAAGTAAGATAATATGAAGGAGACACATCAAATAAAGTCCTTAAGGGCTAAAAGCATGCAGAGGTCCCTCCTGTAAGAGTAAGGCTCTAAGAAAGGAGCTAGATCTATGCCGACCCCTGAGAAATCTCTTTTATTCCCTGGATTGGTCTTATGTCAGATTGATGTTAAACTTTAAAAATATATATTTGTATTTCTATCAAATCACACAAATTAGGTGACTGTTTTTAAATTAAAGAGGTAATATTGGCTAATAACATTATGTCAATTTCAGATGTACAAAGTTGTAACAGGCCATCTGGAGACTCTAACTGTGAAGTCTAGTCTCTTTCCCTCACCTCCCTTCAACCTCCTCACCACTTCCCTTCTGGTAACCACTGTTTTGTTCTCTGTAATTGTGTTGTTTGCTTTTTTTCATTTGTTGCTTTTTGTTTTATATCCCACACGAGTGAAATCATTGTTTTTGCTGTTTCTCTGATGAAGGCCGCTACAGCTATAAACTTTCATCTTATGACTGCTTTTGTTGTATCCCATACCTTTTGTAAGGTTTTGGTTTTATTTTCATTTTCCTCAAGGCAGCTTTTTTGTTGTTGTTGGTGGTGGTAGATTTGAATGTTTACTGGCCAGTTAGCTCCTACTGAATATTATACTTCATTTTTCTGGAACTCACTAGTTAGAAAAGAGTGTTGGTACCATGGCAAAAACATGGGGCATTTGCAAACACCAGTGTGACAAGACAGAAAGGATCTCTGCATTCTAGTAGAGCTAAGACAGAACATATAGATTGGGAAGAGGGACAAAAGGTTAGGGGAATTTGAGCTGGAATGTGTGGGTCTCCCTGAGACAGTTCTCACAGATAAAGATCCCTAATGATGTAACATACCAGCCAAATTTGAAGGATAAGGAGCCAATTATGCAAGAGAAAGGAGGAGCCTGGGGACAGCAAGTGCAGAAGCCCCAAGTGGCAGAGTGTAGTGTGGTCTCTGAGCAGAAAAGCCTTCCCTCCCAACAGTCATTGGTTAACTGCTCTCAGAGTGCTGCTCCCTCCTCCAGGGCACCTGCCTGGGGTTGTGACACTAGCAGTGTGGTTTGGTTCCTGTCCTTCAGTCCCAGTAAATTTCAGCAGATCTTTATTATTGCCTACTGTACGCCTGGCACTGGAGACCCAACAGTGAGCAAAACACAATAGTAGTTGTGCCGAAACCGGTTTGGCTTGGTGGATAGAGCGTCTGCCTGTGGACTGAAAGGTCCCAGGTTCGATTCTGGTTGAGAGCATGTATCTTGGTTGTGGGCACATCCCCAGTGAGGGGCATATAGGAGGCGGCTGAATGATGTCTCTCTTTCATTGATGTTTCTAGGTCTTTGTCCCTCTCCCTTCCTCTCTGTGAAAAATCAATAAAATATATTTTTAAAAAACAACACAAAAAACACAGTCATTGTTTATGTTCATGTGTGTTTGTGTGCAAACAGATAAAAAGTGAAATAAGGATCATGAAAATAGGAATGGCTTGTTATTGGTCACCAGTGTGTCCCAGCACAGGGCCTGGCACATACAAGGCAAGTCTTTATTAAATGAATTCTCCTAAGGAGAGAATGCAGCATACAAACTATATCTGTAATAGGATCCTAAAAATCATTTGGGGTAGAGAAACAAAGCCATATAAAGTCAGTTGGAAATACACCAAAGTATTCATTCATTGTCCTTCGATGATATATGTTTTATAATATGCATATATATATGTATATATATTGATTGCATTTAATGAAACAGGAAGCAAACTTAGTGGATGGCCTTCAGCTTTAATTTGTCAGCGATAAGGGAAAAACCTATTGATATAATTTATTGTTCATTTCTTATGACTCATTTTTCACTAGATTTGGCTACCAGTACTTTTTAGGTTGCTTCTAATCTCCCCTCATATGGGAACCAGCCGAGTGAAAAAAAGAAAAAACACTGCCCAAAAGACATTCGGGAGTAGCATAGATTATTATCTGTATTGGATGGGAATAAAAAGATGACTCAATATTAAAAAAAAAAAAGGCAACAGCCTGCAAACCAGCACCTATATTAATTGGGGACAACAAGCTGCTTGTTACCTTCCTGTACAAAAAGCACGGCCTGTCCTTCCCAGACCTTCTCAATCCCAGGCCCTGCAGCTGACTCTCACTTAAGGGCTCTGTGGATAACACGTGCTCCCCAAATCCCATACAAAGCAAGCAGTGAGCTTCCTTGCCCCACACCCTGCACCTCTGGCCTGGGCCCTTCAGTAAAGCTGACACCTGGTACACCTGGCCTGGGATCCCCCAGCCCCATGGTCGGCAAACTGCAGCTTGCAATCCGCATGCGGCTCTTTGGCCTCTTGAGTGTGGCTCTTCCACAAAATATCAGGGCCTGGGCGAGTCTATTTTGAAGAAGTGGCGTTAGAAGAAGTTTAAAAAATTTGGCTCTCAAATGAATTTCAGTCGTTGTACTGTTGATATTTGGCTCTGTTGACTAATGAGTTTGCCAACCACTGCCCCAGCCCAACCTAATGGGGCACAGCACCCACTCCCCAAGGCCTCACTGAGCCCAGGGAACTCAGGGCAAAGCCTCCCCATGGGCCCAGCACTGGCCCAGCCAACATCCCCACTCAGAGCTGGGCATTGAAGAGCAAGCCCTCACCTTCAGCACCTGGTCAGGGCTTCCCATCTCCTTTTGTTAATTGTTGGCGGTATTACAGGTGTCTCCCATTTCCTCACCCCTTGCCCTCATCTACTCAGCACCTGCCCCACACTATTGTCTGTGTCCATGGGTTATGCAAATATGCATACACGTTCTTTGGCTAATCTCTAACCATCTTGATCAGCTCAGTCCTCAAATAGCTGCAAGCTTTCGCTAGTGGCAAACACTACCCCCGGGGCTCCCTAAGATTCACTGCCTGCCACCAAACAACCACCCTGGGACCCTTTGAGGCCCCCACCCTCCTGAATCCGCCTCAGCATTACCAGGAGCACCTGTGACTAAGGCTTCTACCCTAACCCCGCATCACCTGGGTCCACCACGCCCTGCGCCTCCCGCCCCACACACCAAGCAAAGGTCCCTTCGCCCTGGGCTCCGGTTGGCCAGCTCCCCTACCTTCTTTATTTCGACTCCAGTGCTGACACCCTTTCTTCCCCTTCCCTACCTGTGCACGTGGGTAGCAAGAGCTCTAGGGCCACCGAAAGGATCCCAAGGAAGCCCCACGAAAAGGGACTCTCCAGGCGGCGGGCAGATGCGGTCATTTTCCCGACCTCAGAGGGAAACCCCAGGATCAGGGAGTCATTTGCCTTTTTGAGGGTGGCTACCAGACGCAACAATCCCCAAAAGGTGTCACGCGCATTATGGCATGTGGGCGTGGTCTGAGCTTTTCCAGCGGAGTGGGGGCGGGACCAAGGGCAATCTGCAAGGCTGTGCTTTAGTCCTGGAGGCAAAGGAGCAGAGAGTGTGGTCCAGATCTCACCCACCAGGCCCGGTGCCTGCTGTACTTGCAATAGGTCTCACCTGTGGAGATAAAGGCTGCGGCGTTCCTAATGTGCCCCAGACCGCAAAACTGGACCCAATTTAGGTGAAATAATGTGTTAAGTCTCCGGCCCAGTAACTCTTCGCAGGAAGTGTTGGCCCAGGTCTCACTGAAAAGTCTGTATATAGTTTCGGGAGGGCGGGCCGGGGCCCCCGAAGACTAGTGTGTCCATATATGGGGTGATCTTAAGAGTTTTCCTGGCTCTAGCTGGTTTGGCGCAGTGGATAGAACGTGGACCCGTGGACTGAGGGATCTCGGGCTGGATTCCGGTCAGGGGCACATACCCAACCGAGGTGCGGGGTTGATCCCCAGTGGGAGGAGTGCAGGAGGCGGACAATCAATGGTTCCCTCTCATCACTGATGTTTCGATCTCTCCCTCTCCTTTCCTCTCTGAAATATACATATAAAAAAGTTTTCCTTGGGAAAAAAGCTGTATTTTGGGTTTATTCTCTTGAGACAGCTCCTCCCTACCTTCTAATCAGTTTCACCCAAGGAGCCTGTCCAGAGTGATGCTCAGCTGCCACCCTTACAGGTGCCGCCTTAACTCTTCCATCAATGGGACCTGGGCACTGCTTTTTGCTGTTTGTTTTAAAATCATCTCAGGTGGTGCTAATGTGTGGCCAGGGTCGACAACCACTCATCTGTGGCTTTGCTTCTCACTGTGTGTTCTGAGGACCCATAGCACTGGTGGCTCATTTCCTGTGGCTGGGGTAACAAGTCAGAGCAGATTGGGAGTCTTAGTGTCTTCCAGCCTCTAGAAAAAATACTACAGACTGGATGACTGGTAAATAGCAGAAATGTGTTCCTCACAGTTCTGGAGTCTGGCAAGACCAGGACTGAGGCCTGGCAGTGTTGGCATCTAGTGAGAACCAGCTTTGTGGTTCATGGGCAGTGCCTTCTAGCTGTAAGTTCACGTGGCAGAGGGCTGAGAGACTTTCTTGGGATTCTTTCATAGGGACACTAATCCCATTTGTGAAACCTGTGCCCTCTGACCTAGTAACTTCCCAGTGGCCCCACCTTGAAGATTAGGATTTAAAATATATATATATGTGTGTTTGTGTGTGTGTGTGTGTGTGTGTGTGTGTGTGTGTATATATATAAATTTTATTGATTTTTTACAGAGAGAAAGGAAGAGGGATAGAGAGTTAGAAACATTGATCAGCTGCCTCCTACACACTCCCTACTCGGTATGTGCCCACAACCAAGGTACATGCCCTGGACTGGAATTGAACCTGGGACCCTTGAATTTGAAGACCTCTGCTCTATCCACTGAGCCAAACCAGTTAGAGCAGAGATCAGGATTTAATACAGGAATTTTGGAGGAACACAAACATGCACACAGTATCTCAAAACAATACATATTTATTCTTCTGTTCTGGAGGTCATAAATCTGAAATCAGTTTCACTGGGTAGAAATCAAGGTGTTGGTTCTGCCACGCTCTCCCTACAGGGACCAGGAGAGGATTTGTTTCCTTGCCTTTTCCAGCTTCTGGCGCTGCATTCTCTATTTTTTGGCTCCTGCTGCCATCATCCAGCAACATTTTGCTTGAGTGGTCACATT
Source organism: Lasiurus borealis (assembly GCA_004026805.1). NCBI lineage: Eukaryota > Metazoa > Chordata > Mammalia > Chiroptera > Vespertilionidae > Lasiurus > Lasiurus borealis. The sequence continues at coordinate 366 of PVJN01042827.1, read as the reverse complement.
GCTCTGTGCTGTAGTCACATCTCCCTCTCCCTTCCTCTTAGAGCAGTGGTTCTCAACCTTCCTAATGCCTCGACCCTTAAATACAATTCCTCATGTTGTGGTGACCCCCAACCATAAAATGACTTCCTTTGCTACTTCATAGCTGTAATTTTGCTAGTTATGAACCATAATGTAAATATCTGATATGCAGGATGTATTTTCATTGTTACAAATTGAACATAATTAAAGCATAGGGATTAATCACAAAAACAATATGTAATTATATATTGTGAAATATTTATTTCTAATTACAAATAAATGAAATTTTGTCTTGAATCATGGTGTAGCATGGGCAACAGTCTTCATATAACAACAGTAAACTACATT
>PVJN01042826.1:0-18080 GCA_004026805.1 Lasiurus borealis | reverse complement strand
CCTAGAAAGCTGGTACAGATTTTCATTTTTATTTTTTTTGCCGGCACAGACTGATCCCCAAACCCCAACACCCCGTTTTCCTCCCCCAGGACCCCCACCCCGCACCCCCACACCCCCACTCGGGGCCACTCACGCAGATGGTTATCTTCAGCACCCCGTGGTTATAGTCCCGGTACAGCTCCTTGGCCTCCTGGTTGCACTCGATGCACCTGTACTGGCAGGCGGCCGTGGCGGCAGTCGGAGCTGCTGGGGACCCCTCTTCGGGGTTCCCCTTGCCCGCTGTCACCCCCGCGGGGCTCCCCTTGCCGGGCCGCAGCCCACCCCGCCCACCCGTGCCCATTTTCTTGGCCGCAAGTAGCCCAGAACTTCCGATGCAGAGCCGCGGCGGGGGCGGGGGGGAAACGTCAGAAGCCAGGAACGGAAGCGCCGCGCGGTGCTTGCTGGGACTCGTAGTCCCCTGAGCGTCAAGGAGGCTCCCGAAGCTGGCCCGGCGGGACTACAACGCCCAGCAGGCCATGCGCACTCGCGTCTCCGCCCCCTTCCCGCCGCCCACCTGCCGGCCGCAGCCGCCCCGCGAGGGCCGCCGCACATGCGCCGTGAGGGAAGATGGCACCTGCCGGCTGCCGCGGTGGCCGCTGCTGGAGAGACGCGGCGGCCGCCGCTCGGCGCGTGCTGCCGCCGCCGCCGCCGCTGCTGCCGCTGCTGTTCCTCGCGGTCCTGCCGTCCTCCGTGCCGGGCGCGCTGGCCACCGAGCACTACGCGCCGCTGTCCCTGCTCAAGCAGGAGCTGCAGCACCGGCCGCAGGAGGCCCCGGGCGGCGGCGGCTGCAGCCCGCAGTCCGGGGACTGGGGGGACCAGTTCTCCACAGAGTGCGGCGGTGAGTGGGCGTGGGCGGCGCGTCCGGGCGGCCGGGGAGCTGGCGGGACTGTGGGGGCTGCGGGCCGGGCCGCCGCCACCCTCGGTCTCTCGGACGCCGGGCGCGGCGTGTGCTCCTGAGGGAGCCGGCTCCACGCGGTGTCACCCCGGGGCCGCTTCCTGCCGCGCGCCGGCCTGAGGGAGGGCGGTGCATGGAGCCAAGAGCTGCCCACGGGCTCCCGGGCCAGAGTGGCAGCTCCTGAGTCCCAGCAGCTTGCGGAGGGGGTGGTGGAGGGCATGACAGGCGGCCGGGGGAGCCCCCTTTCCCGCCCCGGCCCGCTCGGGCGCCGTGGGAACCAGGGAGGGAGGGACGGACGGAAGGACGGTCGGACGGAGGGGGTCCCACGCCGGGAACCGGGATGCCTGGCCCCGTCTTATCTGCTGTCGGCATCGCGCTTCCGGTTGTCGCGGACGGACCTGGGAGCTGTCAGGGGGGTGTCTCCCCGAAGGGGAACCGGACCCCGCGGGTCAGAGCTGCGCGCGCGTGCGGGTGCGCGTGCGCGTGGTGGGAACCGGTCCAGCTCATTACTTGCGCCCTCGGCCGCCGCCGTGGATAGGCCGGTTGCACAGCCGCAGGGGCGACATGCGGTCCGTGGGCAGGTTTTGGTTTTGAGGTTCTGCAGCGGATGCTCTCACCCTTCAGCCGCCGCCCTCCCTTCCCTCCCCGGTATGGAGCGGCTTTTACGGCCCCGAGAGCGGTGTGTTTGCGCATTCTGTACCTGGAAGACTAGTATTTTTCTTTTCTTTTTTCTGGTGGAGATGAGATGTCAAGATTAGCCCACACGGATTTCCTTTTTAGCACAGTCTGACTTCCTAGAGGAAGTCCCCCGGCCCCGAGGGGTATGCAGGACTTCCTGGAGGAAGTGCCCCGTCCCTGAGGGGGTATGCGGGACTTCCTGGAGGAAGTGCCCCCGATCCCGAGGGGTGTGAGGCACTTCCTGGAGGAAGTGCCCCTGGCCCCCAGGGGTACGCGGGACTTCCTGGAGGAAGTGCCCCCGATCCCGAGGGGTGTGAGGCACTTCCTGGAGGAAGTGCCCCTGGCCCCCGAGTGGTACGCGGGACTTCCTGGAGGAAGTGCTCCGGCCCTGAGGGGTACGCGGGACTTCCTGGAGGAAGTGCCCCGGCCCCGAGGGGTACCAGGGACTTCCTGGAGGAAGTGCTCCGGCCCTGAGGGGTACGCGGGACTTCCTGGAGGAAGTGCTCCGGCCCTGAGGGGTACGCGGGACTTCCTGGAGGAAGTGCTCCGGCCCTGAGGGGTACGCGGGGACTTCCTGGAGGAAGTGCTCCGGCCCTGAGGGGTACGCGGGACTTCCTGGAGGAAGTGCCCCGGCCCCGAGGGGTACCAGGGACTTCCTGGAGGAAGTCCCCCGGCCCCGAGGGGTACCAGGGACTTCCTGGAGGAAGTGCTCCGGCCCTGAGGGGTACGCGGGACTTCCTGGAGGAAGTGCCCGGCCCGGAGGGGTACGCGGGACTTCCTGGAGGAAGTGCCCTGGCCCCGAGGGGTACACTGGACTTCCTGGAGGAAGTTCCCCCCGGCCCCGAAGGGTATGCGGAACTTCCTGGAGGAAGTACCCCGGCCCCGAGGGGTACGCGGGGACTTCCTGGAGGAAGTGCCCCGGCCCCTAGGGGTATGCAGGACTTCCTGGAGGAAGTCCCCTGTCCCCGAGGAGGGGTAGGCCACTTGCTTTATTGGGTGGCAGCCTAGCCTCAGACTGTGGCTGCTCACAGCATCCGTGGCAGGCCCGGCCTTGCCTCGTGGGAAGAAGGCATGGGTTTTATATTCCGTGGCTTCTTGTGAGAATCGGAACAAGTGAACGGATGGCCTGTCTGGGCAAAAGGGTTTCCCTCTTAAAGGGGAAGACACTGTTTACCTAATGACAGGTTGGAGAAATCGCCAACCTATCCGAGAGCGCTCGCTGTGTTGTCAGAGCTCCAGGGCCGTAGGCCTCTCCTCTGGGTGGATCAGAGCATCTGGAACCGCAGGGTAGAATGGTAGTTCCTGTTTCAGGCGACACCCAGGCACAGCGGGATACCCGCTTTCCTGCGGTCCCACAGCTGCGAATAGGGGAGCCCCGGTGGTTAGGCCCCGGATAAAACCCTGTCTCAACAATTAAGTGGTGGTGGGTAGGAACACACGCCTGTAGTATTGACTAGCAAATGGTATGTATCATTCCCCTTCCCGCCTATAGGAGGGCGGTGTGATGCTCACTGGCTGGAAGAGACCCAGAGTCTAGGCAGAGGAAGAAACAGATGGATTTATATTCTTTTTTTTTGTTTAAATATATTTTATTGATTTTTTTTACAGAGAGGAAGGGAGAGGGATAGAGAGAAACATCGATGAGAGAGAGACATCGATCAGCTGCCTCTTGCACACCCCTCCACTGGGGATGTGCCCGCCACCAAGGTACATGCCCTTGACCGGAATCGAACCTGGGACCTTTCAGTTCGCAGGCCGACCATGCTCTATCCACGGAGCCAAACGGGTTTCGGTAGATGAATTTATATTTTGAAATCAGTTGATGTTATCGATCCAGGGAGCTCATTTTATCCTGTAGCCTCAGGCTTATGCCAATGTGCACACACCCCCCACCCCAATAAAGATAGATGTGGGTTTCCTTTTTTTAAAAAATATATTTTTATTAATTTCAGAGAGGCAGGGAGAGGGAGAGAGAGAAACATCCATGAGGAGAGAGAATCACAGATCGGCTGCCTCCTGCACGCCCCACCCTGGGGATGGAGCCCGCCACCTGGGCCTGTGCCCTGACCGGGAATCGAACCCTGACCTCCTGGTTCCTAGGTCGAAGCTAAACCCTGAGCCACACGGGCTTTTCATAAACTGGGCATTCAGAGGAACCATCCTATCTGTCCCTCCCGTGCAGACACCATCGTCTAACGTTCTGTGCTTGGGCGGAGGAGGCGCACAGCCGGGGGAGGCTGGGAGGAGAGCTTATTTCAGGGTTTGGGCTGTGCTTTGTCTCTGCCCCAGGCCACGCTTCTTTTCTTAGCTCGGAATCTTAAACGCGCCGCCGCAGAGGAGAGCGCCGGCGAGCCCGTCCCGGCAGCTGCTGACAGGTGCTCCCGGGCCTTTGACATCAAACAGTTCCCAGAGTCCCGTGCGTGCGCTGCTTGGGGCTGCCGCCGGCTCTGTGGCTTCTCTGGTAGAGGCTGTGACCACGTGGTGCAGGCGCTGGGATCCTGGACAAGCAAAGCAGGTGGAGGCTGGGCCCTTGGGAACCATCGCTAGCGCCTCTCTGTCCGAAGGAGAAGAGGTGGAGGAACCAGTGCGGGGTTCGCAGTGCACTCGGCCCCAGCCCCAGGGGCTCAGGTTCTATGCCCCCATCTGACCCGCATCGGGGTCTAGGTCAGTGCCGGGCTCCAGAGCTACTCAGGTCGTCAGGATCAGACAGACCTGCCCTCGGCAGCCAGCCGTCAGCTCCGGCTCTGACCGAGTCCATAAGACTTCAAGATGGCCAGCACACGCAGCCCTAGCCGGTTTGGCTGGGGGGGATATAGCGCGTGGGCCTGCGGACTGAAGGGTCCCAGGTTCGATTCCGGTCAAGGGCATGTGTCTGGGTTGTGGACACATCTCCAGTAAGGGGTGTGTAAGAGGCAGCTGACGGATGTTTCTCTTATTGATGTTTCTAGCTCTCGACCCCTCTCCTTTCTTCTCTGTAAAAAAATTAAAAAAAAATATATATGTATATATAAAGAAATCGACATGAAACAGATCAGCAGGAGAAAAACAAAATGTAATTTGTCTGTATGGGGTCTCCGTAAGGACGGAAGCCCACAGGGAACCTGGACCTCAGAAATAAAGAGGGGTGGTCACAGGGAGACGGGAAGAACAGGTGTGGCCAACGTTTGCCGTCCCGTGCAGAGAGCCAAGGACACGGAGGGGACTTTGAACCAGCGAGCCTGGTCCGTCTCTCCCCCCCCCGTTCAGAACCCTCAGCTCCCATTCTGTCACTCTTCCTAGTGATGGCTCTCTCCCGGATGCTACTGGCTCTCTGTCTAAACCAGCGGTTCTCAACCTGTGGGTTGTGACCCCTTTGGGGTCAATCCTAGCACAGGGGTCGCCTAAGACCAGAGGAAAACACCTATTTCCCATGGTCTTAGGAACCAGCACACCGCTCCTCGGTGTAGCCAAGTGTAGCCATGTAGTTCACTGTTGTCCTAGGAAGACTGTTGCCCATGCTACACCACGATTCAAGACAAAATTTCATTTATTTGTAATTAGAAATAAATATTTCACAATATATAATTACATATTGTTTTTGTGATTAATCCCTATGCTTTAATGATGTTCCATTTGTAACAAGGAAAATACATCCTGCCTATCAGATATTTACATTACAGTTCATCACAGTAGCAAGATGATAGCGATGAAGTAGCAACGGAAATCATTTTATGGTTGGGGGTCACCACCCCATGGGGAGCTGTCTTAAAGGGTCGTGGCCTTAGGAAGGTTGAGAACCACTGCTCTAAACCCTTTGTGGCTTTGAAGGGAGAGGCGGAGACAAACTTCTGTCTCTTGTCTCTGCCCCTGAACTGCTCCCCTCAGGCGGCCCTGGGTGAGGCAGGGGAGGCGTGGAGGCAGGAAGCGGGGGGCAGGGCCGTGCCCGCCCCGTTCACTGCCAGCACCCAGCGCTGGGGAGGGTGGGGTGGCCGCTGGACCCTGGACCTTGATTGATGTAGCTCCTTTGGGCGCCAATGTGACAAGGCTGGGCTGTGCTCTTCCTGCATTTTGTGACCTTGAACATGTCCATTCATTCACGTTGAGCTGATTTCCCCACGTGTTCAGGGAGGCCAAGAGGGATGTGCCCGCAACCAAGGTGCATGCCCTTGACCAGAGTTGAACCTGGGACCCTTGAGTCCACAGGCTGACACTCTATCCACGGAGCCAAACCAATTAGGGCTTGTGATTAAAAAAAAAAAAATAATTCACTGTTTTATTTTTTAATATATTTTATTGATTTTTTTTTTTTAATAGAGGAAGGGAGAGGGATAGTTAGAAACATCCATCAGCTGCCTCCTACACACTCCCTACTGGGGATGTGCCCGCAACCAAGGTACATGCCCTTGACTGGAATCGAACCTGGGACCCTTGAGTCCGCAGGCCGACCCTCTATCCACTGAGCCACACCGGTGAGGGCTTGTGGTGATTTTTTATTTCCTTTATTTTAACCGTGGTGAATGCAGCCGCTGGGAGAGGGCAGCGAAAGGGCCTTTGCAGCTAAACCGGTTCCCTGTTTGCCGTGGGACCAGTGTCGTTCGAGCACTGGTTTGCCCTGGGGGCCTTGGGTACGTTCTTACTCGCCAGAACCCCGTCTGGGCATCTGAGAAGTCCCACTGGCTTCGGCCGTTTCCCGGATGGCCAGGAGCACAGTCACCACGAGGGGGTGTGCACGAGGCCGGACTCTGTCCCGCAGGCACCCCGTGGTCAGGGTGCACTGCCCACCTGCCCTCCCCTGGGTTTGGAGGGTCCCTCGCCCCCCCTTGCCCAGTGGAGCCGCCGGCACCCCGGCATTGACATCTCGGGGAATAACGAGGAACGCTTGCTTTCCAGAGTCGCCCTTCCTGAACTTCCACGAAGCGGACTGCGAACCTCGGGGACCGCTGCCCTGCGACTCCCTGCTCTCCCTCAACACAGAGAAGATCCTGGTACGCGCCTCCCCCCCATCCCCCACGCCCTCTGTGTGTGTGACGCTGGTCCCTGCGGGTGCAGGTCCCCCCTTACCAGTCAGGAGCGGGGCCCCGGGAGTCTGGGTGCAGAAGACAAAAATAGTGTCCAAACCGGTGTGGCTCCGTGGATAGAGCGCCGTCGGTCTGCAGACTGAAAGGTCCCGGGTTCGATTCCGGTCAAGGGCATGTACCTTGGTGGCGGGCACATCCCCAGTAGGAGGTGTGCAGGAGGCGGCTGATCGATGTTTCTCTCTCATGGATGTTTCTAGCTCTCTATCCCTCTCCCTTCCTCTCTGTAAAAAATCATAAAATATTAAAAAAACAAAACAAACAAAGATAGTGTGTCTGTCTTGGGTCACATTTGAGTTCTTCTGACCGAGGAGGAAGCAGGTGGCCGGTCCCTGGGGACCGAGGACATGTCACTGTGAAATCCTGAGGAAGGAAAGGGCACCGGGAACCTCATTTCTGGTGTCTTTGAAAGTAGAGTCTTCCCAGTGGCACCGGGAGCCGTATCTGGGGAAGCAGCCTTGACCGGCATCGAACCCGGGACCTTCCAGTCCGCAGGTCGACGCTCTATCCACTGAGCCACACCGGTTTCAGCGGAAGCAGCAACTCTTGATCAGACACGATCTGTCTCCCAAACTCGGTGGAGTCCTCGTTTCGTGCGCTGGACCCCAGCTGCTGATGAAATCATCCCACTTAGAAGCTAACTAACTTATAGAACCTGTTTTCCCCTGGCGCCACTATTTATTTTTTTTATTTTATTGATTTTTTTACAGAGAGGAAGGGAGAGGGCTAGAGAGAAACATCTGTCAACTGCCTTCTGCATGTCCCCTACCGAGGATGTGCCCGCAACCAAGGTCCATGCCCTTGACCGGAATCGAACCCGGGACCTTTCAGTCCGCAGGCCCACGCTCTATCCACAGAGCCACACCGGTTTCGGCTAGCTCCCCTTTCTAAACCGGGTCAGGGGGTAAAGGCAGTGCCCGGTCATCGAGACCCACTGCAGAACCGGTCACGGGAATGTGTGGCTTGCAACACAGTGGAGGTCGCTCAGGGGCCCCTGGGGCGGCAGAGGGAGCTGTGAGGCCGCCAGCGGGACGGATCCCTGGGGAGGGGAAAGGTCTGGCTCTGGGACAGGGTGCCACCAGCCGTTGGGGGCGGAGTTACACGCAGGCCGGGCCTGGGACGTACGCAAGGGAGGTGTCAGCGACAGTGTATTGCTTCTCCTGTACATTCAGTGCAGCTGGACTTTTCCAGAGACCTATCTTTGAATTCAAATCATTCTTTTTTTAATATATTTCATTGATTTTTTGCAGGGAGGAAGGGAGAGGGGTAGAGAGTTAGAAACATTGACAAGAGAGAGACATACATCATATTTTCTCTTCCTCTCTGGGAAAAGTAACGTGTGTGTCTTTTTTTTTAAATTTCAGAGCCAGGCCAAGTCCATCGCAGAACAGAAGAGATTTCCGTTTGCTACGGACAACGACAGCACCAACGAGGAGTTGGGTGAGATTTCCCGGGTGGGGGGTGTGTGCTCCTGAGGTTTCCCCCCCCCGCCAAATCGGTGATCGCACGCAGAGCCGGTAGGCAGGATGGAGTGGTAGAGAGAGCACGCATGTCCTCTGAGGCAGTTTAATGCATTGATGCTTATCTGCAAATGGCGTGATCACCGGACCCGCCTCGTGGCCGTGAAGGAGTCAAGACGTTAACGTGTGTCCGCGCTCAGGACCAGGCCTTGCATGTGTTAGGAGCGCAGTGCACAGTCGCTGTTGTCAACGTTTGTTGCTAAAACCTCTGATACGGCTGGGCCCCACCCCAAGAAGTGCCTGCTTATCTGTGACCCGATAGGACTGTCTGAATAGCATCCACTGTGATGCTGACTACAAGTTGGACCTTAATGTGTCTTTTCAAAGACGTCCGTTCGAAAAACAGTCCTTTTTTTGTTTGATGTTGAAGAATGCCCTCCAAAGCTCTTGTATTATCCCGATGCTCCATGTTTTTGGAACTTTGCTTTTCTCCAGTTAGTCATAAAGATGATGTAAGTCTCTTCCTGCATTTCATGTTTTACTGCATTGAAGTATTTGGCTACTTTTTAACTGTCAGGGAATTTACGCTCGAATGGCCGTCAAAATTTTAGTTGCCCATCTTACTTTTTAAAAAAATATATGTTTTATTGATTTTTTTACAGAGGAAGGGAGAGAGTTAGAAACATCGATGAGCTGCCTCTTGCACACCCCCTACTGGGGATGTGCCAGCAATCAAGGTACGTGCCCTTAACCGGAATTGAACCTGGGACCCTTCAGTCCACAGGCCGATGCTCTACCCACTGAGCCAAACTCTTCTTGAACATCTATGACATCTTAGAATTAGAGTTGCATTGTAGCTTTTTTTTTTGCAAAGAAATATAATCCTCAAGTGGTATGTTGAATGAGGAATATTTTTTTTCAGGCATATTTGGCAATGTGCAGAGTTTGGGCAAGTATTATAGATGGTAATATAATACATAATATTAAAATTTACCTAAACAATTTGATCAAAACTACTCATTTTTTTAAAGTATATTTTATTGATCTTTTTATAGAGAGGAAGGGAGAGGGATAGAGAGTTAGAAACATTGATGAGAGAGAAACATCCATCAACTGCCTCCTGCACACTCTCCCCACTGGGGCTGTGCCCACAATCAAGGTACATGCCCTGGACCGGAATCGTCCGCAGGCCGACGCTCTATCCACTGAGCCACACCAGTCAGGGCAAAACTACTCATTCTTCACTAGGGTACATTTTGAGTAGTGTTTTAACTATATCTTGAATAGGAGAGGTAGGTTACAGTGGTGTGAATTACTTTACAGTTAAGAGTGACGTTAATGGATATTAATTTGAGCCTCTGTTTTCGTTCTCATCAGCTAATGGGAAGTAAATTTAGCACCCCCAGGAGTCAAAATCTGTGAGCTCTTGGGGTATTTCTCCTGACTTTCCACAGTAAAATCACATGTTCCGTGGACATGATTGGGGCTCATTACTCATTCTGTTGAGATATAGATAGGAAGGCTCGTAAGGTCATTGGGTCTTTGAAAGTGAGTGATGGACTTGGGCAAAGCTAATTACTCCTTGTAGGCCGATGTTTGAGAGATGGCTTTAATAATGTACATGGAGATAAAACCAGGGGCCTGATTAGCAAGTGCCGAGCGGTAGAGGAGTTTGATGACATCTTACGAGCTTCTCGGCTTTCTTCTTGAGCGGATTCTCATCCCGGGAGCTGCCTCTTCGGATTCAGTAACGCGTTTCCGTTAACTGAGTCTGGTCCGAGATCCTTCCATCTGTCCTTTTTTTTAAAGATATATTTTATTGATTTTTCACAGAGAGGAAGGGAAAGGAATAGAAAGCCAGAAACATCAATGAGAGAGAAACATCGACCAGCCACCTCCTGCACACCCACCACTGGGGATGTGCCCGCAACCAATGCACATGCCCTTGACCGGAATCGAACCTGGGACCTTTCAGTCCCCAGGCCAACGCTCTCTCCACTGAGCCACACCGGTTTCAGCCCTTTAACCTTCTTGTCTTTTTTTTTTCCCCCACAGCTATCGCCTATGTGTTGATTGGCAGTGGCCTCTACGACGAAGCCATAAGGCATTTCTCCACCATGCTTCAGGTAACCTTTCTTCTTCATCATGTCATTTCGGGTTCAGGGTCGTGACAAAAGTATGACATCATTGAAGGGTTGCCATAAGCCACCTGTTGTAAGGTCACGCACAAAAGCCAGGGAAATCCGCCCTGATGGGGGGTCACTCCCGGGGTGCAGGCCTGGTCCCGGGGTCTCGTTCCGTCCACGGTGTCACTGCACATGAGGAAAGCGAGTCTCCGCCACCGGGCGGGCGCCAGACAGGTGGGATTCCAATGCAAGTTGGGAAAGACAGTCATTAGCTCAGGTCACTCTCCTCTCCGCCGAGGCATCTCCCACGCGTGTGGACACGCGTGCTTCTTGGAATCCAGGTGTCTGCTGTCTATGCAGGAATTTCTCCCAGTGGTTAGCTTAAGTTCCACTCGTGGATTTTTTTCTCACTTTTTAAAAAAATATATTTTGCTGGAACCAGTTTGGCTCAGTGGACAGAGCGTCGGCCTGCGGACTGAAAGGTCCCAGGTTTGATTCCGATCAAGGGCATGTATCCAGGTTGCGGGCAGGTCCCCAGTAGGGGGTGTGCAAGAGGCGGCTTATCGATGTCTCTCTCTCATCGATGTTTCTAACTCTCTATCCCCCTTCCTTACTCTCTGTATAAAATCAATTGGAAAAAAAAAATTTTTTTTTAAATATATTTTATTGATTTTTTTACAGAGAGGAAGGGAGAGGGATAGAGAGTTAGAAACACCGGTGAGAGAAACATCCATCAGCTGCCTCCTGCACACCCCCTACTGGGGATGTGCCCGAAACCAAGGTACATGCCCTTGACCGGAACCGAACCTGGGACCCTTCCGTCCGCAAGCTGACGCTCTATCCACTGAGCACACCGGTCAGGGCGAGTTTTTCACGTTCTTGATGGCCAGTCTCCTCAAGAAACTGTACAAGTCGGCGGCCGCAGTTGTGCCAAGAACAGTCATTGCTCCATTTCTCACTGTGACGTAGTTTTATAGATGGGTCTCTTTAAGTGATATTTTTAAAAGCATGATCGCTCTTGAAACCTGACTGCTCTTCTGTTTCCATTATTGGCAAACGCAGTGGGACCGTGTCCTGCGGCAGTGAGACTGACTTCTATCCCCACAGCACCTTTCCGCGTTCGGTCCTCAGACGGGGTGGTGCGCCTCTCCCCGTGTGCGCACCTGCCACGTTGGGACTGTTTAAGGAGGCAGTTAGTCGGCTTTTGCGGTTGGTTGTGTGACTGAGAGCTCAATCCGCTTCTGATCTGATTCTGGGGGAAGTGACTCTGGTGTGATCTTAATAAATATCCTTTATGTAAATGCGTATGTGTGTGCGCACAACTCAGGCCAAACGTAGTCCTCCTTCCATTGCGATGGGATGGCTTCTTGGACTTCCTGTCTTCGATTCAGTGACTTTATATATATATTATTGATTTTTTACAGAGAGGAAAAGAGAGAGAGAGAGAGCTAGAAACATTGATTTGAGAGAAACATCGATCAGCTGCCTCTTGCACACCCCCTTCTGGGGATGTGCCCGCAACTAAGGTATGTGCCCTTGACCAGAATTGAACCTGGGACCTTTCAGTCCGCAGGTGCTCTATCCACTGGAACAAACCGGTTTTAACGGATTCAGTGACTTTTTGAGCTTTAATGTAAAAGGCCAGCCTTGTGGCGGAAAAACAACTCTTTTCAAAGTTTGAAGTCACTGCGTAAATAATGTGATGAGGATAGTGAACTAGACCTTTATTGGAGACATCTAAGTGGGCATCACCCCAACAAAGGAACTACCTTATTCTACCAGGGTTGTTGTTTTTTTGTTTTTTTGATTTTTCATTTGCCTGAAGGAAATAATATTACAAGGGGGGAATATTCGTTCTCTAGAAACCCGGGTGAGTATGGGTGGGGTAGTGCTTGCAGGTGCAGGGAGCTGGGGAGCCTTGATGTTGGGGAGCTGTCCGTAGTGCTGACTTCCAGAGCGCGCATGCACTCGGGGAGGGGGGAAGGGAGGGTCGCGTGTGTGATCGGGCCAAACAGAAGGCGGGCGAGTGATTGGTATTTTCTGCAAAAGCATTGAGATGTGATTTCTTTCTCTTTTTAAAAAAATATATTATATTGATTTTTTTACAGAGAGGAAGGAGGAGGCATAGAGAGTTAGAAACATCAATGGGAGAAAAACATCGATCAGCCGCCTCCTGCATACGCCCCTCTGGGGATGTGCCCGCAACCCAGGTACATGCCCTTGACCGGAATCAAACCCGGGACCCCTCAGTCCGCAGGCGACGCTCTATCAACTGAACCACACCGGTTTTGGCGATTTCTTTCTTCTTCAAGTTACCCGTTGCCACCTCTTTTTGTAGGGCCTGAAATGGGCACGCCAAGACAGCACTTTTTAGAAAATGTACTTTTCTCTGTTAGGCTAGGAGATACCAGGTCATACTGCATGTATGGAGTATACGCAGTATACATGCGTGTCTGTGTGTTCCGTGCGTGTACGTGAGTGTACTGGGTGGCAGTGTAAAAGATGTCTTACTGTGGGTTAGAGCGGAGATATGAAGGTCGCTATTGAAGGTGCTGGGAGCCGGGGACACTGAGACAGGAGCCAGGGGAGGGGCGTGGCCAGGCGGTAGCGCTTGGCGGGCAGGAGCCGTCGGGGGAAGAGGAAGAAGATGGCGAGGCCGTGGCAGCAGCCTGGGCGAGGAGGATGGCTTCCGGGGCCGGTCGGGGGCCGGTGGGTTGGGAAGGAGACCCGGGAGATGGTCAGGCGGGGTGGCTTCCAGCATTGCCTGCGTCGCCGTGCTGGGCGGGGAGGTGGGCGACTCCCGGAGCGGCTGGCCCTGGCCACAGGGAGGACGGGGGTGACCGTCCGGCCAGGAGGAGAAGCATCTTTGTGCTTTCCCTTCTTTCCGATCGCCGGGTGTCAGAGTTTTCTCGGTTTTAGGGGAACGACCCGGACGGTGTCCTTTGAGACGTTACCGATCTGAGAAGGGGGGCCCCGGGGACCGGCTCTGCGGGCGCCCTGCCCGCCCCTCTGGCAGTGAGGCCCCTCTGACTGTGCCCTCCGGTGTCCGCCCGCAGGGGTCACTGCCCAGGGAAGCCCGAAGCCTGTCTGACCTTCAGGCTCCATGTCTCAGAATTTCTCCTCCAGGGACGCCAGCACAGGTGGCCAGGAGTGTCCTCTGCCAATAGGGAGGACTTAGACGGATGACTCAGGCACTTATGAAATAGTGGCCGAGCATACATGACCCAGGAGACAGGCGTGCCATGCATGCATCACACGCGGTATATGTACCAGAGCCGGGTGGTGTCCAGACCTTGGCAGGCCACCCGGAGATCCGCGCCGACAGACACACACACTGGACGTGGGACGTGGCAGCTGCAGCTCGGCGGCCCGTAGAGGCCTCGGCTTGGGGCTCACAGCTCGGACCCAGGGTCCACGGCAGAGCGCGGAGCTGAGGCAGGGGCAGGAATGGGAGCGGAGAGCAGCCGTCTGTGGAGGGCAGACCAGCGGCTCTGATCTCCTTCGGAGCCTGCTCCCTTTTAGGTGCTCAGTGGGCGTCTTCAGTGCGTCTTCAGTGTCTAATCAGCGGTGCCAGGGACCTTGCTCTCTGGTCTCACATGTGGGACGCACACTTCTTTATCTCTCTCTTACATGCACTTCTCTTCCAAGGGCGTTCACCCTTCATCCCACTCTCTAATATGTCACACCCAGTTCTTACTTTATATTTATAGTTTATCCTTATTATTATTACTGTAACACTCCTTTCCCCTTCCTACTCCCCCCCTCGCCCCTCTCCTGCTCGCTGGACCATCAGCCAGGAGGGGGGTCAGTGCTCCAGGTTGTCACCTCTGGGTGCGGGTGATGGGCGCCCTTCCTTTTTTCTGTGCTTTCGTTTATTTCCTAAATTTTCCGTCATGGATACTGAGTGTTTTATTTACTATTTAAGTAAGATGTTTATTTGTAATATACTTTTCTATTGTTTTCCATAATACATAGTATGAAACGTTTTTTCTGTTTAGAGAGGCAAACATGTTTCTTTTACTTATTTTTATTTTTTATTTTTAAATATATTTTATTGATTTTTCACAGAGAGGAAGGGAGAGGGATAGAGAGTTAGAAACATTAATGAGAAATCGATCCAGCTGCCTCTTGCACGCCCCCTTCTGGGGATGTGCCCTCAACCAAGGTCTATGCCCTTAACCAGAATCGAACCTGGGACCCTTCAGTCTGCAGGCCAATGCTCTATCCACTGAGCCACACTGGTTTCGGCTTGTTTTGTGTTTGAATTCGACGCTCTTGCCGCATGTCTTGTTCCCCCGGGCGGCAGCCCACGGGTTTGCCTGGTTGGGACGGCGTGTGGACTTGGCGTGTGGTGGGCTGGAGCCGTCACCGGGGGCGGCAGTCACGTGCTTTAAGCAGAAACTGACTTTGTGTTGTTTTTTTTATTTTGTTTTTGTTTCTGGTTTTTGACGTGTTTCTGTTTTGGTCTGACTAGGAGGAGCCTGATCTGGTTAGTGCCATTTATGGCCGAGGGATAGCCTATGGAAAGAAGGGCCTACATGTGAGTATGGAATGGTCGCGCCTGCGTCGTTGTGCCTGACATGGCCAGGGTGGCCGGAGCGCTTGTTGGTGGTGGTGGCGGTGGCGCTGTGGTGGGACGTGCCGAGGGCTGTGCAGGTCACAGGGAGGAAGTGGCAGGAGAGAGGACTGACCGACTGGAGGAGACAGGGAGCTGGGTGGTGGTGAGCTGGGAGCGCCTGCCGAGGTGTGCGGAGGCCAGTTTTGCCACGCTGCCTATTCTCACAGGACAGGCGTGGCCAGCCTACATGTTATGGTGTAGTGACCTGGACGCAGACTGAGAAAAACAGGAGATGAAACTGATGCCTCAGACATGTTCATGGGCACCAGCAGCGCAGTAGGGCTTAGAAGGGGAGCTCCTTTTAGAGTTGCGGGGGTTTTTTTGTTTGTTTGTTTTTTTAATATGTTTTATGATACTTTTTTAAAACTATATTTTTATTGATTTTTCACAGAGAGGAAGAAAAAGGGATAGAAAGCCAGAAACATCAATGCGAGAGAGACATCGATCAGCCGCCTCCTGCATGCCCCCCACTGGGGATGTGCCCCCAACCAAGGTCCATGCCCTTGACCGGAATTGAACCCGGGACCTTTCAGTCCCCAGGCCAACCCTCTATTGACTGAGCCACACCGGTTTCGGCTATTTTATTAATTTTTTACAGAGAGGAAGGGAGTGGGATAGAGAGCTAGAAACATTGATCAAGCTGCCTCCTGCACACCTCCTACTGGGGAGGTGCCTGCAACCAAGGTACATGCCCTTAACTGGAATTGAACCCGGGACCCTTGAGTCTGCAGGCTGACACTCTATCCACTGAGCTAAACCAGTTAGGGTGGATGTATATATAATCGATTTCAGAGAGGAAAGGAGAGAGAAAAACATCCATGATGAGAGAGAATCATGGATTGGCTGCCTCCTACATTCACTCCACACCCCCCGCTGGGGACCGAGCTCTACAGCCCGGGCCTGTGCCCTGACCGGGAATTGAGCCCTGACCTCCTGGTTCATAGGTCGGCGCACAACCACTGAGCCATACTGGTCGGGCACTGGGCGGCTTTTAGAGAGCACTCGCCTGGACTTCCTGTTGGGTAGGATGCTCAGGGGTTTGACGGACACTGACTTGGCCCCTCTGTCCCTGCCATGCTGCCGGTCCTCTGCCTGCTGGTGTCCCCTGAGAGGCAGTGATTTGGGGTCTCCCCGGGTTCGGTTTAGAGACGATTCCACCACCCGTGGCCCTGGGATATAGGAGTTGGGTCCCGCGTGCTGTCGATGAGGGGGCAGACCGGAGTGAGTCGAATCGTGGTACCGGAACCCGATTGACGGACAGACGCTGACTTGGCATTGGTAGTTCTGTCATCACCGAGTTATGATTGCAGGGATCTGTTGCCCCCCATCTTGAGTCCCGGCACGCCTCACACTGAGCTGATCCTTTTCAAGGACATTAAGAACGCCGAACTCGCTCTGTTCGAGCTGAGCCGCGTCATTGCCCTGGAGCCGGACCGCCCCGAGGTATTTGAGCAGCGAGCAGAAGTGAGTGTGCCTTCTCCTCCCTCTGCCCCTCCCGGCGGCGTTCCGTCCCGAGTGTGTGTGTGTGTGTTTGTTCGTTTTTCCCTGTCGTCTCATCGCTTGTCAGTTTTACAGCTCCCTGATGCGTGCCGTGTTCTCCTCCTCGGTACTCACCGCTTTCAGACAATGCGGGCCGCTGGGACTCCCGGCTTAGCACGTCATAGCGATATTTAGTATTAAAACATGAGACTCCTGATTTAGCACGTCATAGTGATATTTATTACTATATTGAAAAATACAAAGTTTAGTAATACTTAGTATTAAAACAGGAGACTCCTGACTTCGCACATAATAGTGATATTTATTACTATTGAAAAATACAAAATTTAGTAATATTTAGTATTAAAACATGAGACTTCTGACTTAGCATGTAATAGGAATATTTAGTATAAAACATGAGACTCCTGACTTAGCATGTAATAGTAATATTTAGTATTAAAACAGGATATTCCTGACTTAGCACGTAATAATAATATTTAGTATTAAAACAGGATACTCCTGATTTAACACATAATAGTAATATTTATATTTACGACAAGTACTACTGTCAGTGTTCATAGAAAAGTATAGTATTGTGTATGTGACATATCTTAGCAAAACGTAATATGACAGTGTGATCAAAGTGAAACGCATAGCCTTTAGAAGGTGTGTGTGTGTGTGTGTGTGTGTGTGTGCGCGCGCGCGCTCATGCACGTGTCTGTCTGTAATTCCTATGAGACACACCTGCCCACATGGACACACAGCTCAGGGGAGGGTGCCGGTCACCAGACCTTGCAGGAACGCTAGTGGAGCAGGAGGTCAGATGAGGTGCAGATTCCAGGCCATCACGAGAGCAGAGCTGAGGGCGCTTCTTCGGGAGCCGGGAGGCGTGGCCTGGGCCCCAGAGCTCTGTGCGAGGTTGGCAAGGGCCGGGCTGGTGCCTCACCCTTCCCCGGGAGGAGATTTGAGACGCATCAGACCTCAGGTCCTGGGGAACAAGGCTGGGGAGGGGGTGCAGATCAGAGAAAGGGTGTGTGTGAAGGCACTCACTTTCAATGTTTTTTTTTTTTAATGAAATGTATGCATGTGACTGTTGCCAGAAGATAACAGTGAATATCCACGTTTCCTGTGGTGTTTCTCTTACTGCACACTCAGCCCTGTGGAATGCTTAGAGTTGATGTTAATGTATTTAACCGGAATAAACTTAACTTTATAGTCATCTGACCAGGTGGGATGTCATAACTGAGCTAAAGGGGAAAATTACTTCTTTTTCCTCTTTGAGGAGAGAAAACTTAGCAAGAAAGCACTAAGTATTTTATTTTATTTTTAATATGTATTTAAAAAAATTTTTTTTTATTGATTTTTATTTTTTTACAGAGAGGAAAGGAGAAGGATAGAGAGCTAGAAACATCAAGGAGAGAGAAACATCAACCAGCTGCCTCCTGCATGCCCCTCACTGGGAATGTGCCTGCAACCAAAGTACATGCCCTTGACCGGAATCGAACCCAGGACCCTTCAGTCCGCAGGCCGATGCTCTATCTACTGAGCCAAACCAGCTAGGGCTTTCATATGTTTTTATAAAGAGAGGAAGGGAGATGGAGAAACATCAGTGATGAGAGAATCACTGATGGGCTGCCTCCTGCACGCCTTCTACTGGGGATCGAGCCCACAACCCGGACATGCACCCTGACTGGGTTCATAGGTTGACGCTCAACCACTGACCCACACTGG
>PVJN01042825.1:0-18097 GCA_004026805.1 Lasiurus borealis | reverse complement strand
GAGGGAGGTCCCGGCAGTGCCCAGCTGGCACGCTGGGCAACAGGCCTAGTGCTTGCAGGTGTACACGAGCTCCTCCTGCACGCACTGCTGGCACTCCACGTAGCAGCACCACTGCACCTGGCAGTGGCAGGAGAAGGCCACCAGGCGGCTCTGGGTGTCGTAGCCCCGCCCGCAGCACAGGCTGCTGCAGCTGGCTTCCCGGGAGCACACCCTGCCTGCCGTGCCAGGGGAGTACTTGCTGGGCCGGCAGAAGCTGGGTGAGTCCTCCATGTAGACCAGGTCCCCGGGCCGGGGGGCCAGGCCCTTGGTCGGACTGTCCGGCTTGGCGGGCGCCCACAGCTCCAGGCGGCCCAAGGCCTCGTTGCTGGCACTGGACACCTTGACCGCTGAGTCGTAGCGCAGCTTCAGCACCTGGCCCGTCTCTCGGAACGGGGAGAGCTGCTTCCAGCAGGTGCGCACGGCGCAGGAGCCCGACACGCCGTGGCACTTACAGGTGGTCCTGAGGCCACTCTTGACGGCCTGCAAGGAGAGGCAGAATGGAGGCGGGGTCAGAGGCCCAGGGCGCCAACCCTGGCGGGGGAGTGGCAGGAAGATGGGGGCAAGTTAGCCGGGTGGCATCTCTTTGCAAACTAGCCCGAGGCTCCTCTTCCCCTGGGCAGAAGCAGTCCTATGCCAACACACATGCTATGGTGAGAGCAGTGTGGGCTGGACCCTTCCGTGGGCCAGAGTCCCTGTGGCAGGGACAGCGTGCACAGCCGAAGGCAGCAGCCGTGGTTTGCACAACTCAGTGATGAGGGCGCAGAACTTGGTTTCCTAAAGCATTGGAGCCCCGCCTCTCGCAGCCTCTCATCCATAGACCCGGATGCTTTTTACCCTCTAGTCCTCCCGCTACTGTGCGACCTCAGCCAAGTCCCTTCCCCGTCTGGGCCTCCTCCTCGTCCCACGTGTAAAATTGGAGGAGGAGTGGGGGTTGCACGAGATCAAAGCTTTCTAACTACGTTGGCTTCTAAGACCTCCAGGAAGGCTGGTCCTTGGAATGGAGACCCCTTTCCAAACGTGTTCCTGCCTCACCCTGGCCTGTCCCCCACCCTGTCCTCCACCAGCTGCCCAGCACCACTGACCCCCAGGACCCTTCCCTGTTTCCGGGTCACGATCCACAGTTGTTGCCCAAGGAATGTGGTTGAAAAAAAGAGATTCTGGCTGGGATGGCTGCGTGTGTGCTGGGGGAGGACCTCCTACAGACTGGCGCCCCGGCTGGGAGGGCTCACCTTGATGCCCACGTTGGTGTTGTGAGCGTCTGCCCGTGCCCGCAGGTCTTTGCTTCCTCTCTTGGGCCCCAGGAAGTTGCTCAGGAACTTGGTGCTGTACTTGAGGTTGTCGCCGCACACGCCCCACTGCCAGGCCTGCCTGCTCTCCAGGCCCGGAGAGTCGTCGCAGGTGCAGCGCTCCATGCGCCCGGCGCTGCAGGCCCGCGCCAGAGTGTGGGTGAGGGCGGCCGCGGACACGGAGTACAGGAAGGCCGTCTCCTTGAAACCTGGGCCGGTGAGCAGGGTGAGGGGTATGTGAACCTGAGGACCCAGCTCGGCAGCCGCCCTGCCACCTGCGAGGTGCTGTTTAAGAGGGGGTTTTCCCTGATTCCCCAGGCGGCAGGTCAGGGGAACAGGTGCAAACACTGAGATGCAAAGAGAAGTGACTTAGGCGCCTGGGGAGACACACAGTTGGGACTGAACCACCTGCTCCTGACTCCATGTCCACGTGTGAACAAGTTGGACTAAACCAGTCCTGATGCCCCCAATCTTCTGGCACATGCCCCCATTAATGGGCCTCACTAACCCAGGACTCTGCTCCCTCAGGACTGTGCTGCATCTGCAAGGGCAGTGTGGCCTGAGCACAGGGGCCAGGGATGTGGGGAGGGCAAACTCCCCCGCAACCCTCCTGCCCCCCAATCCTCCTCCTTCCAGCCCTCCTCCTCCCAGCCTTTCTTCTCCCCAGCCCTCCTCCTTCCAGCCCTCCTCCTCTCAACCATCCTTCCCCCCAGCCCTCCTCCTCTCAGCCCTCCTGCCCCCAACCCTCCTTCCCCCAGCCCTCCTCCCTACCTCTCTTGAGCAGGCCCGTCCTCCCCTCCAGGCTGCAATTCCAGCGCTCGTGCCTAAACTGGAACTGGCACTCGAGCAGGCTGAGGTGGGCAGCATCCTGCAGGGTCTCAGCCAGGCCAGGTTCCCGCCGACAGAGCTGCTTCTGCCGGCGGGACAGCTTCAGCAGGTCACACTGCTTCAGGTGGGCCCCACCCTGAGCTGGGGCCACCGCCGTGCCCAGCCCTGGGAAGGGCGTCAGGACCTCCCGTCCAGTCAGGCTAGAGAGGGCGAGAAGGGAGACCTGTGACCCCTGGGAGTCCCAGTGGGACAACAGAGTTGAGGGGAGCAAACTAAAGATGACAAATCTTGAGGACATGGGCAGGTCAGGGGAACAGGGCCTTCTTGGAGGGGTTCGTTATTTCGGGGAGGGAGGCCAGCCCCATGGGATTATATTCTCTTTCTGCAGAGTGGAAGACCAAGGTGCTTCTAACAAGGGCCAGGACAGATGCCAAAGTCTCTGCTCTTCTTACCCACCCAGTTTCCCAAACTTGCCCAATCAGAACCACCACCCAGGGTGCTTCAAAACACAGATTTCCGGGATCCACACTTGGCAATTCTGCCTCTGTTGGTCTGGAGTGGGGCTTGGGGAATCTGTATATTTACCACGTCCCTGGGCAGCTTCAGTGATCAGGGAAGTCTGGGAGATACTACATTAAGCATTGGCTGCTGTTCAGAGGGGAGAGCCACATGCATTCCAAAGGGGGGGGGGGAGTGGGGGCAGGCCGAGTGCTGTACACAGTGAGCGGACACCCAGTCGTTCTCCCCGATGGCCCTTTCTCCCTTACACGTGTCACCGCCCAAGCAATCCCACGCCAGCCTAACTTGTTCCCAGACAGATCTTCAACCATCTGGCCACTCAGTGCCTGTTGCAAGAAATGCTTGGGGAATATTCATGTGGATGGAAGAATGGGTGGAAGGAAAGAAAGGAGGAGGGAGGGGAGGGAAGGGGAGATGGGTTGGTAGGTGGATGGACAGAATGACAGATGGATGAGTGAAGGTGAAGGAGCTGAAATTCCACCAGCCCCCGACTTCTCGTTATAGAGTATCTGAAGTTCGTGGGTTCTGGAATCGGCTGCCAAATGCTAAGCCTGCCTGCCACTTCCTAGCTGTATAACCGCAAAGCCTTGGTTTTCTCCTCCGGAAAGTGGGAACAGTGATCCTCTCTACCTCCAGGGGGTGCTGGGGGGATTACATGAAAAGTACCGACCACAGTGCCTGGACATGCGAGAGTTTCTCAAAATCCTTTCCTCCTGCAAGATGCTTGACTGGCTAACTTGGGCAGAGTCTTCCCTTTGCCCAGATAAGGAAACAAAGGCTTTTTGAAGAGGCAGTGATGGCCCGAGTCGCTCAGCAGATCAGCAGCAAAGTAGGGACTAGGATTAGAGCTCACCTTATCCTCCCCAGAGGCTCTCTGTGAAATGGTTCTACTAGTTCAAAAACTCACTGTCCCATACCTTGGTGGCCCTCTGCGAGGGTGGAAAATATATCATCCCAGACACAGGCCGAGGACGTAGCCCCTTTCTGGAACTTGTTGGCCTCATGGTCAAGGTAAAAGAGCAAAGGTAGAACCACAAGGTGGCTTTTAAAGCTCCTGCTTGAATGTGTCACTGGTCATTCCTGCTCCAAGGCAAGTCCTGGCCAAGCCCTGAGGGGTCAGAAAGGCCCATGTCCCATGGACACAAGGGCACAGTCCTCCTGTTTGGAGCCACCTGCCCCAGCCAGGACACCTGGCCAGATGCCATGCCCTCCCTGTCTGGGTGGGTGCCGGTCCTGGCCAGGCCCCAGGTGCCCCCAGAAAGTGCCTGTAGATTCCAAACCCATCAGGTGCAGCCAACCCAGCATGGAGCATATCTCTGAAACCTCCGAGCAGAGACAGATGCTATCAGGCTCCTCCTGGCCCAGCCTGGCCCTGGGTTCCCCTCCCAGACAGGGTGAGGGCAGGGGCCCGTTAATCATTAATCTGGGGGCAAATGGGTAAATTTCCAGTCCACCAGGTCTACACCCAAACCCCTCCCTGCAGCCTGGCAGGAAACCCTTGGAGCTTGACCCTTGGCTGGTCCAAAGCAGAACCCGATGTCAACTCCCGCTGAGGGGCCCCACCCTGCCTGGCTTCCAGGGTGGAGAACCACTGGGGGGCTGCCGGGAGCGAAGGGGCAGCAGCCATGCAGCCCCTCAAATGTCCTCCCCACACCAGGGACAGCGTCTGCCCATACAGTTCCTATGTTTCAGAAACTGGTACTTTCCTTATAGCAGCTGATTGACAGATGGCAAAACAAGCACGGAGTGATAGGGATTTTGATCAACAGTGTTGCACATCTTTCAAGGCCTGTCTCAAATGCCATTTTAAGAATAATAGCTATTATTGTTGTATCATTATAGGTATATTATGTTATGTGAGATGATATAGCTACCACTTTATGAGTGCTTATTACTAAGCCCTTTAAATTACTATGTAGATACCTGAAGAGGCAGTGAGTGGGCCGAGCCACCCAGCAGACCAGCTGCAAGGTGGGGATTAGGATGAGAGCTCACCTTACCCTCCCCAGAGGCTCTCTGTGAAATGGTTCTACTAGTTCAAAATAGTCCTGTACCCTGGTGGCCCTCTACTTGGGTTGGCTGCTTTGCTGCTCTGGCCTGTTGATTGAACCAATGAGGATCACATGACCCAAGCTGGGCCAATCACTCCTTTCTCTGGGAATTTGGAATTTGAATTAAGAGAGTATACAGTTGCTTTCTCTCTCTTTTTTGGTGACTGGACCTGTAACTCAGGTGATTTTTTTTTTTAAAAAAAAGGAAGCTGGTCTAAAGAGAGAATGAATCAATGCATCAAGATAGTGGGAGAGCAGAAAACCTCTTTGGTTCAGTGGATAGAGCATCAGCCTGCGAACTGAAAGGTCCCAGGTTCAATTCCAGTCAAGGGCACGTGCCTTGGTTGCTGGCACATCTCCAGTAGGGGGTGTGCAGAAGGCAGCTGATCGATATCACTCTCTCATCAATGTTTCTAACTTTCTATCCCTCTCCCTTCTCTATGAAAAAATCAATAAATTTTTAAAAAAAAAGATAGTGGGAGAGATGTAACCAAGATGGCAGCATAGGTAAACACCTACACTGCTGCCTCGCACAACAATTTCAAAACTACAACTAAAAGACAGAACGGACATCATTCAGAACCACAGGAAAGTGGCTGAGAGGAAATTCTACAACTACTAGAAGGAAAGAGAGGGGCTCACAGAGACCCAGAGGAGCTGCAAAAAGCTGAGGTACAGAGATGTGCACGTGGAGAGAGCGGGTGCAGGAGTACCTGGCTGGCTTTCTCTGGCGGGAGACTCCCATTGAATCCCTTATCCTACAACACTAAACCCCAGGTCCAGCCGAAACTCATATGGGGGGAGTTTGGACTGTGAAAAGGGAGAAGTGCATGGAAATTTGGGGGAGTCGCAGGAGCGCACAGCACTGTGTGCAGAAGACCAAGTGCTGATTGTGCCTCTGGCTTTCACAAGAGGGTGGGAGACAAAGCATCCCAACTGCATCACTTCTAACGCCACTAAACCCCAGATTCAGGCAAAGTCCTGGGGACCCAGATTCATATGGTCCTGGAGTGCAGGGGAGCCGGAAAGGCTGAAGTCTAGAGGCACTGGAAGAGAGTGCGTGCGTGCACACACACAGGGACCGCTCCAGCAATTACTCAGTCACGTGAGACTCGGGGCCGTGGAGGGCAGGGCCAACTGGAAGGCAAGGTGGTCCGTTAAGCCCTGAGATTCTACCCATCCCAAGCTCAACAGAGAGGCTTTTGCAGTTTTGCAAGTCTGGTATCATAAGGCTAAATCCAACATAGAAGTTCTCCCGGCATAGTGAAAATGCCAAGACAAGGGAAGAGATCACAAACAAAAGAAATGGAGTAAAACAAATGACTGGATATAGAGTTCAAAACCACACTTATAAGGTTTTTCAAGAACATCCTAGAAAAGTTGGATAAAGTTAGCGAGACCCAAGAGGAGATGAAAAAGAACCAGCTAGAGATGGAAAAGAACCAACTAGAAATTAAACATACACTGACTGAAATAAAAAATATTATACAGAGACCTAAAAGCAGACTAGAGGAAGGCAAGAATCAAGTCAAAAATTTGAAATATAAAGAATCAGAAAATATTCAACTGGAAAAGCAAGAAGAAAAAAGAATCCAAAAATGTGAAGATAATGTAAGGAACCTCTGGGACAGTTTCAAGTGTACCAACATCAGAATTGTGGGGGTACCAGAAGAAGAGAGAAAGAAACTGAAAACCTACTTAAAGAAATAATGACTGAAAACTTCCCACATCTAGTAAAAGAAATAGACTTACAAGTCCAGGAAGCACATAGAACCCCGTATAAAAGGAATCCAAAGAGGAGTACACCAAGACACATCATAATTAAAATACCAAAAGCAAAAGCCAAAAAGAGAATATTTAAAGCAGCAAGAGAAAAACAGTTCATTACCTACAAAGGAGCACCCATACGACTATCAGCTGATTTCTCAGCAGAAATGATGCAGGCCAAAAGGGAGTGGCAAGAAATATTCAACGTGATGAATAGCAAGAACCTACAACCAAGAATACTCTACCCAGCAAAGCTATCATTCAGAATTGAAGGGCAGATAAAGAGCTTCACAGATAAGAAAAAGCTAAAGGAGTTCATCAACTCCAAACCAGTATTATATGAAATGCTGAAAGGTACTCTTTTAGAAGAGGAAGAAGAAAAAGATAAAAGACAAAAAATTATGAACAACAAATACATATCTATCAACAAGTGAATCTAAAAATTAAGTGAATTAAAAATTTGATGAACAGAATAAACTGGTGAATATAATAGAATCAGGAGCACAGAAAGGAAGTGGACTGATAATTCTCAGGGGGAAGGGGTGAGGGGCGTACAAGGAGAGACTGGACAAAAATCATACACCTATGGATGAAGTCAACGGGAGGGAGGTAAGGATAGAAGGAGGATTGGGAGCTGGGTGGAAGGAAGCTATGGAGGGGAAAAAGAGAAACAAATGTAATGATCTGAATAATAAAGATTTAATTTTTAAAAATTAAATAAATAAAAAAAGATAGTGGGAGAGAGAATTTGGGGATCAGGGTCTTCCTGAGGTCAGCTGTGTTCTTGTTTAAGATGCTCCTACTTGTAGTACAGTGTCAGGACTTGAAGTTGGTTTGTCTAACCAAGGGTGCCTGCAGCCCCTGATCAGGTCCTATGACAGCTGTGGAGTACCAGCATGCCCAAGGCTGCACCTGTGAGCCAGGCTCGGCACCCTTTCCCCATCCACAGGCACATGTTGTTGTTGTTTTTGTTGTTTTTTACATTTCATGTAATAGACCCTGTGATTGATGGCCCCAGGAGTCCAGTATAAAGTCGGTTAATTTTATTAGCGGTAATGACACTAAGTAGCGATTAATGGTCAGGAAAGGCAGCCAACCGCACAGGGACCTCAGGCCACATTGGGCCTTGGGCTGCCCGGGGCTGCCCTCAGAGAAGGTTCCCTGGCACTGCCCCTCAGGGCCTAGGAGGAGAACAGCTGGGAGCACTTCCAGCACCCAGTTTTCCCTTTGTTTGTTTTGCATGTTGTGGTTTGAGATCATATTGCCTTTGAAGAAAGAGGGCCCTGACATCAAATTTAGAAAACACCTGAAGGCATTTCCTTAAATGGTGCTCGAGAGCTCTTCTCCACGTGCTCATCCCAGGGCATCTCCTAGGGAAGGCTTCTTCCTGGATCTTGGAAGAATTCTAGGTGGTGGAGGGTCCAGTCTGTTCCAGGTCAGTGGACAGGATCCTCTTCCCTTAAAGAAACCACCTTCTCTGGTACCCCACACACCAGGCCCTTCTGCAAAAATCTCAACTGCCCACATATTAGTTGAGTCCCTGGGGAGTAAACTAGAGAAGATCAAGTGACCTTCGTTAATCTAATAAATCCAGACAAATGTATGGGTTCTAATAAAGATACTGCTCCTCAAGAGATCAGACTATCAGCCAAACAAGTGAGCAGCATTTTGAACCAAAGAGCAGAGGACGATGAATTTGCAAATTTGTGGTCGCCCTCATTCCTGCATCCAGTCCAGCTTCCATAGGCTGATTTCCAGACTCTCTTCTCCCATTAAATGTCAACCCCAGGTGACCATCTCCATTCTCCTCCCTTCTTTGGCCCCAGACTCTATCCTCTGCCCCTTGCCCCCTTGGCCTATGACCCTTAGGTTAATAATAAGACAAGAAACCCCCACTCCCATACAATGAGAGGCATCTGGTTTTGACCCTAGACCATCCCCAGACACTTCCCTGGCCACCTCATCTCCCCATAGAGCGGTAAAAGACAAGGCTGCCCCTCAGGACGCCATCTCACATTCACCCCTCACCCCACCCCCAACCCAGATATCTCTTCTGTCCACTCCTGGCCCTTGACACCTCTGCCTCCTTTCACATTCCCCAAGGTCATCCACAGTTTTGGTGAAAGCAGCTCCATCGAGGATGACCTTGAAGTAAGCAAAAGAAGAGTCTCCAGGCTTTGGGGAAGGCTTCCCAGGAGACTGCTTTGGTTTACCATCAGCCAGGACTCAGGAGCCATCAACCCCCTGACAAGAAGTGGGGTTCATCCTGAAACAATCACCATTTAAGTAAATGCCTTCACCTGCTGGAGTGTGAGGACTCAAGGAGCTCAGGTCCCCAAGGCAGTTCTGATCTGGTTAGTTGGGTCCCAAGTCTACCCTCACTCCCTGGTGATCTTGAGGACATCCACTCGCCCCTGAGCCATTCCATCTAAGAGGTACACAGTGGCTGAAACCGGTTTGGCTCAGTGGATAGAGCGTTGGCCTGTGGACTGAAGGGTCCCGGGTTTGATTCCAGTTAGGGGCATGTACCTTGGTTGCAGGCACATCTCCAGTAGGAGGTGTGCAGGGGGCGGCTGATCCATGTCTCTCTCTCATTGATGTTTCTGACTCTCTGTCCCTCTCCCTTCCTCTCTGTAAAAAAATCAATAAAATATATATTTTTAAAAAAGAGGTACACGGTGACAAGTGGGGGAGCATGACTGGGGCCAGATTGCTTGAATTCAAATCCCACCTCCACCTCTTACTAGTCGTGCCACCTTGGAAAAGGGACTCCACCTCTCTGTGTCCCATCTGTAAAATGCAGGTCTCCCAGTGCCCACTTCACAGGGTTGTCCTGAGGGTTAAATGAATTCACATTTTATAAGTTCTTAGAACATTGCCTGGCACGTAATGAGCTCCAGATAACTGTCCTCCTTAAGTACCTACTATGTGCTGGGTGCTGAGACCCCTCCTGCCTTCAAGGAGCTCAGTCTAGAGAAAACATAGCTGAATGCAAGAGTACCCCAGACTCTCCCAAGGCCCCAAGGGGCAGGGGAAGGAGAATAAACTATTGAACCAGCTCAGCTCCCTGAGGAACAATCAGTAGCTGCTCAGGGACCCAAATCATCCTGGTGAGAACCTGACCTTGGCCAGTCTCCGTCCTGCCAGTAGTGGGAGGTGAGGGGTGGGGAGGAGGCAGGAGGAAGCTCCCAGACCTGGCAGGTGGAGAACACTTTCCATCACCTGCGGGTGCCCCCGGCTCTGCTTTTCTCCTCCTCCCCCTGCCACATTTGTTTCTGCTTGAGAGGGTCTGATGGATCCAGAGGAGGCCACCCCCAGGATGTGGTGGGTAAGTGGGGGTTGGCACAGGACAAGGCTGGTGGTTTCCAGGGCACCAGGTCATGCCAGCTTGTCTGGACCCTTAGCTAGAGGGGCCAGGAGCTGTGCCTGGCACCAGGGCCCATGCCAACTGCAGGCAGCTGCCTGGGAACCAGGAAAGCCTGGCCCTGCCTGGAGCATTGGCCTGGGCCCTCCAAACCCCATTAGATGCTCCGATAACAGGCTTCCGCTGCGGGGCCGTTTACATGGTAAGTGCTCCTTTTGTGCTTTCATGTCAAACATCTCAGCCCACCTTTCCCAGCCCTCATTGGACCCCTTCTCTCTCTCTCTCTCACCAACTTGTACCCCCATCGGTGCTCGATCTCCACTACCCACCTCTTCCCAGCAGGGGAGAGTCCGTGAGAGCAGTGACTAGCCCAGGAAGAGAGCATCCAGGGTTCTGAGCAAACAGTCCTTCAGAGAGGGGGTCCCTCAAACCCGCCCCAGGCTCCTCCCCCTCTTCCTGCCATCAGATGTCCTGAGCAGCACATCCTTCCCTCCATCCTCAGACTCCTGCCCCCTCTCCTGGAGTCAGTGCCACCTCCCACCTCCCCCAGGAAGACGCCCTTCATGAGCAGCCTGGCACATTCAGCAGCTGCGTTTCCTAGCTTCCCTCCACGCCCTCCTTTCACTCACTCACTCACTCATTTAAAATTAAGATGGAGGATTTTATTGAGCATCAGCTCCGTGCCAGGTTTACCCACCGCAGACTGAAATAAACAAGGACATTCACTGCTTTCCTGTCTGGGTCCCCGAGCCCCTCCCGGGTCCAGCCTTTCTTTGCTCCCCAGCTCTCAACCTCAGAACCCACCGGAGGACCGCATCTGTCACCATCTCCCCGCAGGAGCCCACCAGAGCCTCCCCCCAACCCTCCGCTCTTCCCTGCCCCCGCCCAATCCCTGGCTTAGAGAGAAAGAGCCTGTCCCAGCTGTGAGCTTTGTCTCTCCAGGAACAGCTCTGCTTCCTGTTTCCGCACACTGGGCTGCCCGCTGAGGATGGCATCGGGGAGACGTGCTCATGAGCTAAGTGGGCAGCAAGCAGCCCACACAGCAAACACGCTTTGCATCTCAACAATCTCCAGTATTCACAGCGTAACAAGTGTAACATCTGGAAAGGAAATGCTTGCTCTTTCCTCGCGGCTCCCTCCCTTCCCATCAGGCTCAGGCTGAAGCTGCGGAGAGGAAGCCTTGGCCCATCACATGCATGGATCAGGTGGCATGGAGGGTCCCCAAAGTGGCTGCTGTGCAGAGGAATCCCTCGTCTCGACATCTCCCCCAGGTCCCTGGCTGGGCCCAAAGGCACACCATTTGAGTTAATGTATCTTAGGGCTGAATAAACCCTGCAAGATCACCCAGTCCCAGGGTTTTGCCATGATGGCTCCTGGGAGGTATCTCAGAGGCTTCTGGGGGCAGGGAGGAGGGCAAAAAGTTTGCCAAGTGTCTGCTTTGAACTGTCTGGTGCCTGAGGAATCCATGTGAGATTTATTGTCCAAGGTGAACCCACTGAGTTTGTGCAGGGCTGGGACTAGGCCCCAGACCTCCTAACTGTTTCTATCAGGCCATCTGGTGGTTTCCACGTTCAGTTTCAATGTAAAGCTTCAGGAAATCAAAATCAGAAACCACCATAGCCAATGCCTAGGATGATAGGAATATAAGACAGGAAGGTTTGAAGGGAAGGAAATCCGGTGAGGTCTCCTCTAGCCCCCTGGGCAGCCAAAGGGAGAGAAGTTTCCTTTGTTTAAAAGGCTACTTTGCCCTGGTCTCACACTCTCTTTTCAGCCCAAAGTCAGAAACAGCTTCTGACTTCAGAGAAGCAGCCTGCTTGTTCATACTACAGTGTGAGAGTCTGATGGAACACTAGTGCCAGAGCACATACGTTGCTAGATAGAAAAATGGCCAGAGGAGAGCATCTGGGATTGTGAAGAGAGAAAGTGGGAGCCTGGGGCAAGGAGTGGGGGAGTAGAGAAAAGGGAGGCCAGAAGCCCTCAAGACAAGCTTCCCAAGGTTCTGGGGTTCAGAGGCCCAACCCTGGCCCAGGGGAGGAGCAGAGGAGGAGGCATGGAGTGGGGACTGCAGAGAAAGGCGGGCGGTTGCTGAGGCTGTATCTTCTCATGGCAAGCAACACCCCCATTCAGCTCTGCCCCAACCACGGGATGCTGGCTCCTGGTCTGGGCATCGATGGCCAACTTATGAATCATGGTAAGCTGACCAACCAACTCTAACTAGTATGGCAGGCTCTTGGGTGGTCATCCTCTTCCCCAGGGCCACCCAGGCTCAGGCTGGGCTGTGGGTCCTGGAAGAGCCAGGCCTCTAGGGAATGCCTCATGTGCGCTCCCTCCGCGACAAGGACAGCTCCACTATTTGCAGATGCTCTAAGCCAGTGGTTCTCAGCCTTCCTAATGCCACGTCCCTTTAATGCAGTTCCTCATGTTGTGGTGACCCCCAACCATAAAATTATTTTCGTTGCTACAGTTACGAAGTAGCAACAAAAATAATTTTATGGTTGGGGGTCACCACAACATGAGGAACTGCATTAAAGGGGCGTGGCATTAGGAAGGTTGAGAACCACTGCTCTAAGTAGAGACAGTCTTCATCTGTCCTCCCACAGGTCCCCGGGATGGCCCACACCTCCCTCTCAGCTCCGGAAACAGCAGGAACCTCCTAACCTGATCAAGAAGTCACTCACTGAAAATGCGTAGGGAGGGCCAGAGTGGTCTAGGACAGCCCAAGGGGGTGCTCCTTTGGAAACAGATCGGGGTCTCCCGGAGCAGGAACAGAATAACATCCCACCTTGGACCATGCTGGAGGCCAGTCTCCTCCTTGCTCTCCAGCCATGGTTCCCAGTCCAACCTCCATGCCTTTCTTCATGCTGTACCTCCTACCTGGGATGCCTTTCAGTCCAAAACCCCTCATGGATCCCCTGTATCTATCTATCTATCTATCTATCTATCTATCTATCTATCTATCTATCTATCTACCTACCTACCTACCTATCTAAAATAAATATATATACATACATAAATACACATACATACATATTATAGATTTCAGAGAGGAAAGGAGAGGGAAAGATAGAAACATCAATGGTGAGAGAGAATGGTGGATCGGCTGCCTTCGGCATACCCCTTACTAGAATCATGTGCTTGTCCAGAATCGAACCTGGGACCCATCAGTCCACAGGCTGATGCTCTATCCACTGAGCCAACCAGCTAGGGCCCCTGTATCCTTTTATAGCCACTGCCTTTTCCAACAATGCAGAGAATGAAAAGGGACACAGAGGGCTCGTCCAGTTCTCTCTAAGATACTATGATGCTTGTCCATCTCTTTCAGGAAGAACTCCTTACTTGTGAGCTCCATCCCACTTTACCCATCCCCTTCCCCATCTTCCAATTTTGCAGATAGAGTAGCATTAGTTTTGGGGGTTGGCACTCTTTTCTCCCTCCTCAGGGCCAGTTTCTCCAAGTAGCCTGCACGCTCCTTGGCAGACATCATAGTTTCTTTTCTCCTGAGGTCCTCTTGCCCCAGCCCAGATCTTCCATTCTAAGCAAGTGTTCCTCAGACTCCTGCTGGCTGCATTCATCCCTCAGATGTCCAGCCCCGAGAGTGTATCTCTAGGCTCTCCCTCTGCCTCTCCCAACCCTACTTCCTGACCTTCCTGCTGTCTGGCTCCCAAGCCCAACCTGGTAGACTCTGGGAGGGCATGGCTGTCACCGTGTCTCCCCTGGCCCTTAGACTATGATCATTTGTGTGTGCTCTCCCTGGTGCCAGTGCTCAGGGCCACCTGGCTGTGGTCAGTCAGACCCTGAGTCCTCCAGCCCTCTGAGCCCCTGTGGGGACAAACTGTGCTCAGGGCAGCCCGAGCCTCCCTTTGATACCAAGGGAGGACCAGCCAAGAACTTGGCCCACGTCTTTTTCTAACACTTAGCTGGCACAGCCTCTGGTGGTGACACGTGCTGAAAGTCTGCCATAGGTTCACAAGCCTTTATCCACAATCCCAAACTCCAGACAGCTCTGAAAACCGCCGAGCGTCTGTACAGTTGTGAGGAACTCACGTGGCGGAGACTTGACCTGAACCAAAGTGAGAATATTTAGTCCTGATTTATCCCAACACGTAGATGCTTCTCTGCAAAAATGAAGTGTCTGATGATGGGGGGCTGGCCTAGACCTTGCCAGGGATGTCAGGTTATACGTGATGTATGCATTCTATTACCTTTCCAAAATCTGGCAAGTCTTCAATTCTGAGGTGCATCTGGCCTCGGAGGGCTTGTAACTGTCAAGAAAGCAGACCTTCTCTGCTCTTGTCCTAAAACCAATTTCTTTGGAAATTCCAGCACTGACTGAACATGATGGTCTAAGTATTTCCCTGGTTCTTTAAGATTCCTCACCTTCCCCCACTCCTCCTCCGGCCCCCCGCCCCCCAACTTCATCTCTCCAGTGAGGGGTCTGGCCTTGAGGCCACTGCCCTAGCCCCAAGCACATCTCGGCTGCCATTGGATCCCCATGGTAGGCCAGGTGGGGCTGACTCTGCTGTCGGATCAGGCAAGTCTCTGCTCTCTGCTTGACTTCTGGCTCCTTCCAGATACAGGCCAGATCCTGGCAAAGCAACGTGTGCTCCAGAGAGCCAAGTGTGAGCAGAAGATGAAAGAACAAATGTGATGAGGTAGAGAGGAGGGTTCTGGGGGAGAGGAAGGACCAGGGAAAGGGTGAGGGGACTGCCCACCCAGACATTCACTGCAGACCAGGAACAAAGCTAAGGCCTGTGGGGGACTCAGACCACAGCAGGGCCCCAAGACCTCTGCTTAAAGAGAGCTTTGCATGAATTGGAGACATGAGCCCATGAAGAATTGGGTAACAAATTAAGAGTTTAAGACATGAAGTACAGCCTGCCAGTGTGGCTCAGCAGTTGAGCATAAACCCAGCGACTAAGGGGTCATTGATTTGAATTCTGGGTGGGGCTCATGCCTGGGTTGTGGGCTCAATCCCTGGCAGGGGGTGTGCAGGAAGCAGCTCCTTGATGACATTTCTTTGCCTCCCCTCAATCTCTAAAAATTGATAAAAAATATATGAGAGAGAGAAAGAGAGAAAGAGGGAGAGAGAGAGAGAAAGAGAGAAAGTATAAAAGATGCCTATGATAGTAGCCAAGTGAAAGGTGAAAGGTTGGGTCTCAGAGGGAGGCAGGCCTCAGCTGGGGCTCAACAGGAGCATGAGGCAGGGATGGCTAGGTTCTCTGGATTCTGAAGAGTAGAATTTAAGTCTTGGTGCTCCTAGCCACTAGCTGCATGGCTTTGGGCAAGGCACTTGGTCTCTGAACTTTCCCCCCACCCACCTGAAAATGAAGATAATTATAACAGTACCTACCTCCTAGGCTGTCACAATGGTTAAATGAGATGATGTGCACATAAAGTGCTGAACACAGAAGGATTCAAATTATACAATGACTGGAAACAATTATAAATGGGCTAAAAATGAAGAAAGGGAGGAGCCAATGTCATTAAAGATGCTCCTTAACTTGGATGCTCTAAGACCAATCATGAAATTTCTCAGACTCCTTATACATAGATAGCATTTCAGCACTTTTATATGCATTTATTCAACCTTTACAACAACCCCATGAGGTAAGGATTAACCCATTTTTTTAAAATATATTTTATTGATTTTTCACAGAAAGGAAGAGAGAGAGATAGTCAGAAATATCGATGACAGAGAAACATCCATCAGCTGCCTCCTGCACACCCCCTACTGGGGATGTGCCTGCCACCAAGGTACATGCCCCGGTCCGGAATCAAACCCTGGACCTTTCAGTCCGCAGGCTGACACTCTATCCACTGAGCCAAACCGGATTCAGCAGGATTAACCCATTTTTATAGGTGGGAAAACTGAGATCAGAATAGCTAAATGACTTGCCTGGGCCACATTTTTGTAAGTAGTTGGATGAAGGATTTGAACTCAATTTGTGTGACTATAAGACCAGGACCTTGGGCTGCCTCCAATACTACTCAGGCTGATGCTGAGGTGGTGTCCCCTCAGCGTACCTGGCCCACTTCCTCTTGAGTCCAACATCTACCTGAGCGCATAATCCTAAAGGTACCAGGACCTCTCTTACTTAGGAGATGCCACTCCAGGAGTCCCCCTGACCTCTTCCCTCCCCTCCTTTTTCCACTCCACAGCCTCAGAAACTTCACCACCATCCACTGAGGAGGCTGGTTTCACCCTAAACCCAACTTCAGAGCCCAACTCTTGGGGACGTGGAGGGGGGTTGGTAACAAGCCTGGCTGAATTCCTTCCCTAAACACAGTGATTCTTATCAGTGATGTTTGGCTTCCAATCCACTACCCCAAAGCAGTAAAATTTATTTTACCCTTTCTTCCCTTCAATCCTGTTTTTTCTCAGTCCAATTAATTCCTAAAAATGTTTCTGATTACAAATAAATACTATCCAAATATATAAAACACTTAATGGATTTTTAAAAATATTTGTAAGACCTGTACCCTGAAAATTACAAAACACTGCTAACATTTTAAAAGCCCTAAATAGAGAGAGAGATGGTCTGTTTATAAATCAGTAGACTCACTATTGTTTAAAAGCCAATCTTCTATAAATTGATTTGTTAGAATATTAGAATTGACTCATTGCAATTCTAATCAAGATCCCAGCAGACTTTTCTGTAGATATTGACAAGTTTATACTAAAATGCATGTGGAAATATAAAGAACTTAGAATAGCCAAAACAATTTTGAAAAAAAGACAGAATTTGTCATCCTTGGTTTCAAGACTTACTTAACAGCTACAGTGAGCAAGACTGTGTGGAATTGGCATAAGGATAAGCATATAAATTAGAACAGAAAAGAGACTCCAGAAATAGGCCCTCATCTATTGGCTCAATCAATTTGCAACAAAGATGACAATGGAGAAAGGGTCATCTTTTTAACAAATGGTGCTGGAACAAGTGGCTATCCACATGAAAAAACAACGAACTTCAACCCTTATCTCACACCACACACACAAAGTAACTAAAAAAAAAGAATCATAGATCTAAGTGCAAAAGCTAAACCTATAAAGCTTCTAGGAAAAAAACACAGGAGGAAATCTTCACAACCGCTGGGAAGCAGAGGTTTCTTGGATAGGACACACAAAAAAGCACATGTTCTGTATACAAGAACATGTTGAAAAATTGCACTTCATCAAAATTAAAAACTTCTGTTCTTCATAAGATACCAATAAGAAAATGAAAGGGCAAGCCACAGACAGGGATAAAATATTGCCAATACTTTCTGGCAAAGGACTTGTACCCAAA
Organism: Lasiurus borealis; assembly: GCA_004026805.1. Taxonomy (NCBI): domain Eukaryota; kingdom Metazoa; phylum Chordata; class Mammalia; order Chiroptera; family Vespertilionidae; genus Lasiurus; species Lasiurus borealis. The sequence continues at coordinate 957 of PVJN01042825.1, read as the reverse complement.
ATAATAAAAACTCTTACGAGTCAATAATAAAACATCCAAATAAGTCAATGAAATAGATAGTCAAATGACCAATAGTCACATAAAAAATATTCAACACACCATTCATCAATAGAAAAATGCAAATTAAAACCACATCAAGATACCAATACATACTCACTAAAATGGCCAAAATTAAGACTGACAGTAGCTGACAAGAATATGGAATACTTGAAATTCTCACACATTACTGTGTGAAGCGGTACAACCACTCTGGAATACTATTTGACTGTTTCTTATAAAGTTAAACATATACATATCATGTGATCTAACAATCCAGTCTTAGATATTTATCCAAGAGAAATAAAAACACATGTCCACAAAAAGACATGTACATAGCAACTTTATTTGGAATAGTTCCAAACTGGAAAAATAAAAACAAATGTCTATCAACAGGTGAATGAATAAACAAATTGAGGAACATCCATACAATGAAATACTACTCAGCATAAAAAGGAATGTGCTACTGATATATGCAACAACATGGATGAATCTCAAGACATTATTTTGAGCAAAAGAATCCATACAGCAAAAGCTATACTATACCATATGATTCCATTTATATGAACTTCTACAATGGGCAAGACTAATCTATAATGACAGAAAGTAGAGAAGTGGTGGCTTGGGGCTGGTGGGGGAGGGTGGACTGCAAAGGAGCACAGGGGATCCTTTGGGATGAAGGAAATGTAATTGTGGTGGTGGTTACATGGGGACAGACATTTGTTAAAACCCACACTGTGCACTGAGAACACGTGCATTTTATTGTAAGTGATGTTGATTTGCAGGGCAGACGGGGAGTTAAGGTTGTGTTTTGCTTCTTTATAAGGATGACATTTCTACAACCCGAGAAGATGGCTAGAGCCTCAGCAAGAGTACTGGGTACAAGAGTACTAAGCACTGTCCTGAGCACTTAGTATATGC
>PVJN01042824.1:0-18078 GCA_004026805.1 Lasiurus borealis | reverse complement strand
AGGAATGCAAGAAATGCTAAAGGGTCTGCTGAAAAAAGAAATAGAAAGAGAAGAAGGAACACAGGGGTAAAGAATAAAAATGGTGACAAATAACTACTTATTAATAATAACTTTAAAAGTAAATGGATTAAATGCCCCCATCAAAAGACATAGGGTAACAGATTGGATAAGAAAAGATGACCCATATATCTGCTGTCTAAAAGAAACCCACTTCAGGAAAAAAAAGAAAAGGAAAAAAAAAGTGCACAAACTGAAGGTGAAGGGATGAAAAAGGTTTTTCAGGCAAATGGTAATGGAAAAAAAATGCTAGAGTAGCAATAATAATAATTATCTGACAAATTAGATCTCAAAGTGAAGGACATAACTAGATTTAAGAAAGCCCATTTTATAATACTAGAGGGAGCAATCCGATAAGAAGAAATAACTCTGGTAAACATATATGCACCCAATACAGGGGCACCCAAATACATAAAAAAAAACTACTGGAGATCTTAAGGGAGAGATTGACAGCAATACAATCATAATAGGAGACTTTAATACCCCACTATCACATTGGACAAATCTTATAAACAAAAAATATATATATTAATCCTAAGTGACTCACTAGACCAGATGGAATTAACTGACATCTTCAGAACCTTTTACCCCAAAGCCACAAAATATGCATTCTTCTCAAGTGCACATGGGTCATTTTCAAAGATTGACCATATGTTAGGTCATAGGCAAAGTCTCTTCAAATTCAAGAAAATAGAAATCATAGCAAGCATCTTCTCAGATCACAATGGCATAAAACTGGAAATCAAATACAATAAAAACAATCCAAAGAAATGAAACACATGGAGACTAAACAGCATGCTATTAAACAATGACTGGGTTACCAGAGAGATCAAGGAAGAAATAAAAAACATCATGGCAACAAATGACAATGACAACACAACATTCCAAAATCTATGGGACACAGCAAAAGCAGTCTTGAAAGGGAAGTTCACAGCTCTACAAGCCTACTGCAAAAAAAAAGAAACAATGGTAATAAATACCTAACCCAACAACTCAAAGGGTTAGAAAGAGAGCAAAAAGAAAAGCTCAGGGTAAGCAGAAAGAAAGAAATAATAAAGATCAGAGCAGAGATAAAGACATAGAGACCAAAGAAACAATACAAAAGATCAAGAAAACAAAGAACTGGTTCTTTGAAAGGATAATCAAGATTGATGAACCTCTAGCCAGGCTCACCAAAAAGCAAAGAGAAGAAATCAAAAAGGAGAAATAACAACAAACCCCACTGAAATACAAAGGATTGTTTGTAAAAAAATTATGAACAACTCTATTCCAACAAACTAGACAACCTAGAGGAAATGGACATATTCCTAGAAAAAATACAACCATCCAAAACTCAATCAGGAAGAATCTAAAAATCTCAAGAGACCAATAACTATGGAAGAAATTGAAGCAGTTATTAAAAAGCTTCCAGCAAATAAAAGCCCAGGGCCAGTCGGCTACACAGAGAAGTTTTACCAAACATTCAAGGAAGAACTAAAACCTATCTTCCTCAGACTATTTCAAAAAATTCAAGAGGAAGGAATACTTCTAAGCTCATACTATGAATCTAGTGTCACCCTAATACCAAAACCAGATAAAGACAACATAATGGAAGAGAATTACAGGCCAATATCCCTCATGAACATAGATGCCAAAATCCTCAATGAAATTCTAGCAAATCGGACCCAGCAGTACATCAGAAAGATCATACACCATGACCAAGTAGGATTTATCTCAGGGATGCAAAGATGGTACAATATCCACAAATCAATAAACTTGATACATCACATAAACAAATTGAGAGATAAAAATCACATATTCATATCAATTTACACAGAAAAGCATTTGACAAAATCCAACATCCATTTTTGATAAAAACTCTCAGAAGGTGGGAATAAAAGAATCATACCTCAACATAATAAAAGCCATTTATGACAAACCCACATCCAACACCATACTCAATGGACAAAAACTGAAACCATTTCCCCTAATAACAAGAAAAAGACAGGGATACCCACTCTCACCACTACCGTTCAACATAGTACTGGAAGTATTAGCCATTGCAATTACACAAGAAGAAGAAATAAAAGGCATCCAAATCAAAAATGAATAAGTAAAGTTGTCCTTATTTGCAGATGACATTTTGTATATAAAAAACTAATGGACTTAATAAATGAATTCAGCAATGTAGCAGGATACAAAATTAACTACAAGAAATCTATGGCATTCCTATACCAATAGTGAAGTTACAGAAAGAGAGACTTAAAAAGCAATCCCATTTACCATCACATCGAAAAAATTAAGATACCTAGGAATAAAATTAACTAAGGAGATAAAAGACCTATACACAGAAAACTACAGGACACTGAAAAAAGAGATAGGGGAAGACGTATATAGATGGAAGAGCATACCATGCTCATGGATTGGGAGAATCAACATCATTAAAATGTCCATACTCCCAAAGCATTCTGTAGATTCAATGCACTCCCCATTAAAATACCAATGGAACATTTCACAGAGCTAGAAAGAACTCTCCAAAGATTCATCTGGAACAAAAAAAAAGACCCTGAATAACCATAGTAATCCTGAGAAAGAAGAACAAAATAGGTGGGATCTTAATACTAGATTTCAAGATGTACAATAAAGCCACTGTTCTCAAAACAGCCTGGTACTGGCACAAGAACAGATATATTGACCAATGGAATAGAATAGAGAATCCAGATATCAACCCAAACTACTATGCTCAATTAATATTTGGCAAAGGTGGCATGAACATAAAATGGAGTCAAGACAGTCTCTTCAGTAAATGGTGTTAGGAAAATTGGACAGATACATGCAAAAAAAATGAAACTAGACAACCAACTTACACCATACACAAAAATAAACTCAAAATGGATAAAGTACTTAAACATAAGATGGGAAACCATAAAAATACTAGAGGAATCCACAGGCAGCAAAATCTTAGACATATGCTGAAGGAACTTCTTCACTGATACTGCTCCAAGGGCAATAGAAGCTAAAGAAAAAAATAAACAAATGGGATTTCATCAAAATAAAAAGCTTTTGAACAGCAAAAGAAACCATCAACAAAACAAGAAAGCCCACTGTATGGGAGAACATATTTGCAAATGTTATCACTGATAAAGGTTTAATCTCCAACATCTACATGCAACTTATAAAACTGAATAAAAGGAAGATAAATGATCCAATAAAAAAAATGGGCAAAGGACCTAAATAGAATCTTTAAAAGAAGACAGAAGGAAGGCCAAGAGACACATGAAAACATGTTCAAAGTCATCCAAGACATGCAAATCAAAACAACAATGCAGTACCATCTCACACCTGTCAGAATGGCTATCATCAACAAATCAACAAACAACAAGTATTGGCGAGGATGAGGAGAAAAAGAAACCCTCGTGCATTGCTGGTAGGAATGCAGACTGGTGCAGCCCCTGTGGAGAACAGTATGGAGTTTCCCCAAAAAACTAAAAATGGAACTCCCTTTTGACCTAATAATCCCACTCCTAGGGATATATCTTAAGAAACTAGAAACACCAATCAGAGAAGATTTATACACCCCTATGTTCATAGCAGCCCAATTTATAAGTTAAGATTTGGAAATAGCCTAGGTGCCCATCGGCAGATGAGTGGATCAGAAAACTATGGTACATCTACATAATGGAATACTATGCAGCCATAAAAAAGAAGGAACTCTTACCATTTTCAGCAACCTTGATGGAACTGGAAAGCATTATGCTAAGTAAAATAAGCCAGTCAATGAAAGAAAAATACCACATGATCTCACTCATTTATGGATAATAAAGAATATTATAAACTGATGAACAAAAAGATAGGTACAGAGGCAGTAAAGCATCAAACAGACTGTCAAACTACAGTGGCAAAGTTAGGGGGATGTGGAGTAGATAAGAGATTAACCAAAAGACTTGTATGCATGCATATAAGCATAACCAATGGATGCAAGACAGTATGGGATTAGGGCATGTATGGGAGTGGGGTGGAGGAGGGCAATGTATAGATGTAATACATTAATAATAAATAAATGAATGAATGAATGAATGAATAAATAAATAAATAAGTACATTTTTTTAAATTTTAATATGCAAATTGTCCCCTTGACAAGGAGTTCAATCAGCCAATCAATCAGATGGCTGGCCCCTACCCATGCACAAATTCATACACCAGTCTCTAATATAATTAACATATATATTTATATATATATAATATTTATTTATTTATTTATTTATTTATTTATATGTGTGTGTGTGTGTGTGTGTGTGTGTGTGTGTATATGTATATATTATATATACCAGTGGCCCGGTGCATGAAATTCTTTCACAGGGGGTGCCCTTCAGCCCAGCCTACTCCCTCTCAAATCAGGAACCCCTTAAGGGATGTCCGACTGCCCATTAAGGCCTAAATGGGCAGTCGGACATTCCTCTCACAATCCAGGACTGCTAGCTCCCAACTGCTCACCTGCTTGCCTTCCTGATTGCCCCTAACCATTTCTGCCTACCAGTCTGATCACCCCTTAACTACTCCCCTGCCAATCTGATTGATGACCAACTGCTCCCTACCAGTCTGTTTGTCCCTAACTGCCCTACCCTGCAGGCCAGGTCACCCCTAACTGCCCTCCCCTGCAGGCCTGGGTCCCCCCAAATTGCCCTTCCCTGCAGCCCCAGTCACTCCCAATTTCCCTTCTCTGCCAGCCTTGTCACCCCTAACTGCCCTCCCTATAGTCTTGATCACCCCCAACTGCCCTCCCTTGTAGGCCTGGTCCCTCCCAACTGCCCTCCCCTGCTGGCCATCTTGTGGTGGCCATCTTGTGTCCACATGGGGACAGGATCTTTTGACCACATAGGGGCAGTCATCTTGTGTGTTGGAGTGATGGTCAATCTGCATATTACTCTTTTATTAGATAGGATAGAGGCCTGCTGCATGGGTGGGGGCCAGCTGGTTTTCCCTGAAGGGTGTCCTGGATCAGGTTGGATGTTCCCTTGGGGTATGGGGTGGCCTAGAGGAGGGGCCTGTGGTGGTTTGTAGGCCAGCACATACCCCAGGGACCCAAGTGGAGGCCCTGGGATCTGGGATTTATTTATTTTCTATAATTGAAACTTTGTAGCCTGGAGCAGAGCCATGCCTTGAAACTTTGTTGCCTTAAGCAGAGACCTGGTCCCTCCAGGGTATGAAGAAAGGTTGGCTTCCTCCATTGCCAGGGACAACCCAAGCCTCTCTCCTATTCTCTCTGTGGCCGTAGCCATCTTGGTTGTGTTAATTTGCATACTTGCTCTGATTGACTGCTGGCATGGCTGGTGGATGTGGCTTATGGGTATAGTAGAGCTATGGTCAATTTGCATAATCTGCTGGCACTTTCTACCCTGGTGAAATTCAATAGGATATTAATATATATGTTAATATATGTATGTGTGTGTGTGTGTGTGTGTGTGTGTGTGTGTGTGTATACACTGAGTGGCCAGGTTATTATATATTCAAAGATCATAATAATCTGGCCACTCAGTGTATATGGTTACTAGTTCCCACCCTCAGAGATTCTCATCTCAATTGTCTAGACTCTAGATAGAACATGGTTTCTCTGTTCTGGCAGTATAAACTTTTTGGCCCAGAAAACTATGTCATAGCTGTCTGCTATATTGTTGGATGTTTAGCAGTATCCTGGCCTCTATCCACTAAACCCTAGTAGCACCTTTACAGTTTTGACAATCAAAAGTCTCCAGATGTTGCCTGATATCTACTTGGGGAAAAGTCACCTCCAGTTGAGAACTGTTGGTCTAAGGATTAGCCTGGGCATCAAAATATTTCCAAACTCCAGAGGGATTCTAACCTGCAGTCAAGATTGAGCACTAGAGTGTGCTGCTTTTCCAACTTAAGTTTGTATATGAATCACATGGGAATCTCGTTAAAATGCAGATGCTGATTCTGTAGGTGTGTGCTGGGACGATTCTGCATTCCTAACTTGCTTTTAGGTAATGCCAATTGGTTCTTAATCCATTCATTGTGTAGCAAGGAAGTAGGCTTTACAATTTGCCTAAGGGCTGTACTTACACTTAGTATTTTACTCCCAACTACCTCACTCCAATTGCCATCAGAGAAAAATGGTTATTGGTGATCATTGAAACCGGATACCTATATTCTCCACAGAAGGCAAATATGCCAGAAAACATAATAGCAGAGAAATTACTCCAAGTTAATTATTCACTTCTTAGGAACAGTGTACCACAAACTACATATTGAATTTCACCAGGGTAGAAAGTGCCAGCAGATTAGGAGAAAACTTCCCTACAGTTTGCTCCTTATAGTTGCCAAGGAAGTAAGCCAAACAATGCTTTGAGCTGCCAGCTTTTTTCAATAATACACTTCACATTGCCAGTCGGCAGAAAGGCTGTGAGTGGGACCAAGATTTCCCCCTGCTGCTCAAGCCTACCTTTAGCAACCCTTCCGCATTTAGAAGTTCACAGCTTTAACATATGTCACAGGGGTTAAACAAATGAGTTGAGAGAGTAGATTTTTAGTTTGAAGAGGGATTTCAGGAAGTCAATTCTAGTCTCTACAGGACAGAGGTCAATCTACAACTGAGTCAAGACAGACTAGCCTTCTGGAATTTGCACAGAATGTGGAAAGGTTACATCTTCCTGCACTCACAATTCAGGGATGCAGAAGATTTGTACAATTCTGTTCTGCTTTGGCTTCTATCCAAGAGAAACGCTCTCGTTTCATTTTGGTGGAATTTATTTGTACCAAAATCACTTCAGAAGTAGTTTCTTTTTTACCTATAAATGTTTCAAGGAACATGCCAATGCTAGTAGCTAAGAGGTCTTCTGAGCATATTATTTAAATCATACTGACTCCCAAGGGAAAAAAGGTATCTCCATGTCTGGCAATCTACAGCAAAGTACAAACCTATGTATGGTCCCTCTGGTAGGCTCAATGTGTGAGATTCAATACCACTGTACTTGGCACCCAAAAAAGAAGGAGAGGTGTATAATTTTAACTACTTACTGTCCAGATAAATTATTCTAATTAATTTTAGAAAGTTTTTGAATTTATAAACTGTAAAGATTTCTCATCTTCTACTTTTCTGCATATCCCTTAGAGAAAATTCTGAACAAATTTAAGTACATGGACACAACTTCATTCTGAATAGATCTGCTCTGACATTTGTATTTACTTCTTTGCTATGGAGAAGGGGATTGACAGTGAGAACAAAATCTCAAGTTCTCATTTACCTCTCTTTTTTTGGAAACCTTATACCCAATCAGACTTGAGAATTGACTCCTGGCTGCCTTCCTCTTGACTATACAGAGGTGGGCAAAAGTAGGTTTATAGTTGTGACTATGCAAAACACAGAGATTATTCTTATATTATTATTTAGTAATTATTATATTATTTATTTGTATTAGAACTGTAAATCCACTTGTGCCCACCCGTGTGTGTGTGTGTGTGTGTGTGTGTGTGTGTGTGTGTGTGTGTGTGTGTGTGATCAGCTCCCAGGACCATTTAGCAAGGTCTGGAGATCAGCTTCTAGGAACATTTAGCAAGGTCTGGAGACATGATTGCTTGTCACAACTAGGGAACTGCTATGTTCTAGATAGGGACCAGCGATACACCTAGAAGCCCTGTAACACAAGAAAATCCCTCACAGCAAAGAATCATCCCTTCCCAAAATGTCAGTTGTGCTGCTGTTGAGAAACCCTGTCTTAGATTTTTAGAAATTCTAACGACTGCTAGAGACTGCCAGCCTCATCTCACTCCCTAAAATTCTACTCTGAGATAGAAAATATAAAAAGAGAACAAGAAAGAAGAACAACTCATATACACTGAGTGGCCAGATTATTATGATCTCTGAACACATCATAATCTGGCCACTCAGTATATATCCTATATAATAAAAGGTTAATATGCAAACTGTCCCCTCCACCAGGAGTTCGATCAGTAGGCAGGCTGGCCAACTGTCAATGTCCCCACCCCCTGACGAGGCTGGCTGGATCCCACCTATGCACAAATTCATGCACACACACACTGAGTGGCCAGATTATTATGTGTTCAGAGATCATAACAATCTGGCCACTTTGTGTAAGTAATTCCTTTGCTCCTCCATGAGGACAGAAATCTTCTCATTGTTGTTCCTCTCTGTTACCCAGAAGAAGAGCAGTGACTAAGACATAGTAGATACTTAATAAACATCTGTGGAAGGAAGATATCAGCACCACCCCTCAGCTCAAGGAAAAGCTATAAAACTAGCTGTCTTGTGGTCAGCAGGCTTTTTCAGGCAGCGTGATACAGCACAGTGTTTTGCAGACTTCAATGTGCGTATAAATCACCTGGGCTCTCATTAAAAATACATAGGTAAAAAAATGTAGGTTTTGATTCACTAGATCCAGGATGAGGCCTGAGAGTCTGCATTTCCCACTGGCTTTCAGGTGAAGCTAACAAGAGTCTCAGTCACATTGAGCTGGAAAAGTAAGCTACCCCTGGACTTGACCCAGGCCATTGACCAATTTCCCAGCCTCCATGTTTAATTGTAGAAAACAAGAAAATAAAGTCTCTGCTATGCCCATATAAATTGTTGTGATGACTGTAATCTCCAGGGGGGTGAGGGAAGACATCTAGTAAGAAGGACTTCTGGTTGCTAACTGGGCTCAAATTTTAAAAGCATAACAGCCATTTCTGCACAGGAGCCTCTCACACAAACTGCCCTTCATCGAGAAGCCAGCACCCAACTACCAGCCTGCATTATTTTTGTTATCTGAGCCAGCCCTTATAATGGAGTTCCTGGAATCCTATTTCATCCAATAAGACTGAGACTTTCCCCATCCAATCATAGCTGCACAGCTCAGGCCAATCAGAGTGTCTCTATTTTGACTAATCAAGACAGTACCTTTTGGACCAATCAAACTGCAAAAATTTGGAGTCCTCATTAAATGAGGATAGACCAATCAGAGACCCATGGTGCTGTCTCCTGTCCATATGAGGCAGCTTCCCTCTAGATAGGAAAGTGTACTTTCACTTTCCAGGGAAGAGTGAAGATTGAACCAAAGCATGGAAGATGTCTCACCAGAGCAGAGCAGACAATGCAAGACCATGAGGAGCAGAACTATCTATCTGGACAGGAGTCTGCCCCCAGGACTACTAGGACCCAAGGCTTCCTCATAACTACCTCACAGCCCTATTTTCTTAGTCATTATATATCCACAGTCGTGCTGTATTACAATTGAGCTGTTTTGCAATGAATTAAGTTTCCTTCTTTACCACAACCAAAGTTGGGGATTCCTGTTGGCATTGAACTGGTGCCAGCCACCATCTGTTGATGTGACTAGATAAAAAGATTTTGTCCTGCCCTGCTGGTGTGCTCAGTGGTTGACCACCGACTTATGAGCTAGGAGGTTATGATTGGATTCCAGGTCAGGACATATGTCTGGATCTGGATTGTGGGCTTGATCCCCAGTAGAAGGTGTGCAGGAAGCAGCCAATCAATGATTTTATCTCAACATTGGTGTTTCTATATCTCTCTCTCACTTCGTCTCTCTGAAATCAATAAGAAGCATATTAAAAAAAAAAAAAAAAAACTAGGTTATGTCCTGACATGATCTAGAAACTTTATAAGGAACATCAGAAATCATACAAACCAAACTCTTCAATATTTAAGTGAGGAAACAGGCCTAAGGACCTTAACTTGCCCAAGGTCACACTGGTGATTGGCTGTAGTTTGAACTAGATCCTCCCCAACTCTAGCTCCTGCCACCCCTCCCCAACTTCGTTGGCTGTCTGCACACACTACCTGATGCCTAGCACTGCAGGTTTGGCTGTTGTTTTGTTGTCTCTGCCTTTGTTTCATAACACCTTGGCCAAAAAATTGTTGCAGAAGACCAAAGAAAACCAAGGACGCTTCATGCAAAAAAAAATGGAGGGACACTGTTTGATATGCCAGTGGACTCAGGGAACAGCCTTCCAAATCTGAGTGAAGAACATGCATGGGGCTTTCCTTTATATCTCCCTCCCTATGGCCTTTATCCCACTAACATGGATTATGTTTCCGGTCCTTTTTGAGGGCCCTGCAAGAAGGTCCTCAGGTGTTGGGGGTCTCCAGGCCATATCTGATGGTCTGGCCTGGTGCTCACATTAATAACCCTCCCTCTGGGCAGTGCACTGTTCATAGCCCAATGGCCTTTGTAACTGGTTCTGCAAGACCAGTATCCAGGAAAGAGGTAGTGACTTAATTATAGTTTATCAAGAATGTACACTGAGCTTGTGGACATGCATACAGATCACTATCCCCCAAATATCAGGGTTACATTGGAATTAGCCCTTTTTAGCCTTCTCAAAATGAGCCAATTGATGCTTCAAGTTCACCTGCTACTCCAGTCCATATCCAATGCCACAACGAGTAAGATTGGTTGGCTATGGCCATATCTCTGAAATTGGTCATTGTATTCTACTGTTCCATTTTGTGCACCACAGTGTTCTTATGCTGGGATTTGCTCCCCTGATGTCTGAGAGAAGCACAAATCAAATATACCACAGGCAAAAAGAACAGTGAGCCTGATGCCAATCCACAGAGCAGGCACCAAGTTAGGATTAAACCTCACATTTAAATTCCCTGCGAATGCTCCAGACCTTTTCAGAGGGAACACAGCCCTTCACTGTTTATACCAAACCCTTATTAGTCCAACAGCCTGTTGTCTTAATACTAAAAACTTGTTCATCAATAGCAATTTAGGTGAAGGGAAATTACATTTAAAGAGAAATGTTCTATCATTTATAGCTTCACTTTAAGAATCCTCTTCTCCAATTCTCTCAAAGTAATCTTGGGTCTGCTTTTCTTCTTCTCCTGCAAAGTAGATAATAGCATTCTGAGAACTCCAAGTTGTATTCCTGTCCAGTGTCTTTTGCCTCCCAGTTAAAGCATTCCTCAGAGTCTCATGGATTTTAAGTGCCATCTAGTGGTCAAACTTCAAATGTTAAAAATAATGCTATGAAGTTTAACAAGCAGCGTTGAGTCCCCCGAATGATGGGATAATCTCTTTACCTAAGTATCACCAGATGTGCCTTATGTGAATTATCAATATTCAAACATTTTAAATACTTCTTTTTCAAATAATATGCATATAGATTTAAGCATCCTTTTTTAAAACTGTCTTGTAACTTCTCAATTAAAAAACAAGATCCTTATGATTAGAATTTGTCTATTTAGACACTAGAGACAAATTAGAGCCTTCTGCTTACATTTTTAATTTGAAAGATGGGTTTTTAAACCATAAGAGGAGCTTAGCCCTTCAGTGTCTTTCATCAGTTTGTTCTATTTGCTTTGACAACTCTACCCACTTCTTGCATTACAGAGAACAGAAATAATTCAAGATTTTATCCTACAGAGACAAAAAGCCTTTTCTTGCTTCCTTTTTCTTGTAAAAGGGAGAAATTGGAATGATGGCAACTCCCTTCCTTTTCCTCCACCTACATAAGCCCTCATAACTGCTCCTTCCTGTGTTTGGATTCTCCTGACCCACCACCTCTGGGAGAGTGAGTCTGGCTGAGTGTTGTAGTACTTTGGGCTTCACTGCCCATATTCTGTCCAATGGCATGCAATGAAGGGTGGGCAGAAGTTAAGAAATATGTGTACAGACGTATCACCAGTTCATAACAGAACTGGAGTTATGATTCTGATTTCCAGCTCCTGGTCTGACGTTTCTTCAAGATCAAAAGGAGTTATAACAGAATGCACTTATAAAAATAGACTCAATATACTCAGAGAAAATATATACAAATTAAATATACAGCCAGAGAGATATGAAAACAGATGCCCCTTTTTGCAAGACAAATGTAGAATTCAGAAGGAATTTTCATTTAAAAAATTAGATAGCCTTGAACAGCAACTACTATTAAATGCTAGTTCACCTATAATTCACTTCACTTTTAATAACATTTGATTCTTCTGAATAAAAATTTTAACTATAGAAAATATAGAAAGTAGCATAAAGTAAAATATCAGTTATCTCTCATACATTCTGTAATACAGCTCTATTAAAATCCTTTTTTTCCCTATATATATCTAGATATGAAGATGTGGATCATATATATATATCCTATCTAATAAAGAGGAAATATGCTATTGACTGTCCTGTCCTCAAAGATGGCAGCACACACAGCCAATAAGGAGGAAATATGCAAAATGACTGCCACATTCTCAAAGCTGGAGGTACCCACAGCAACAAGATGGCAGCACCCAGTACCCTTTGCCCCGCCAGGGCAGCAGGCTCCCAGGGAGGTCCGGCCATTCTGTGAACCTGCCTCCAGAGTCCCTGAGTCCCCTCAGCCCCTCAGCCACTCAGGGCCAACCAAGGCTCAGGTAACCAAGGCCAGCCAAGGCTTGCGCTGCTGGCAGTGGCAGCAGCAGAAGTTTGATGGAGCATCACTTTCCCCTGATCACCGGGTTGCCTCCCACAACTGAGGGCTTTCGGACTGTGAGAGAAGGCAGGCCGGGCTGAGGGACTGCCTCTTCAGTGCATGAATTTTCATGCACCAGACCTCTAGTTCTGAATGAATTTTTAATACTTCAAACTTAGATTTTTCATAAAAATCAATAATGTTTTGTGGGCTGATGTTTTAATTTTTTTTTTGGGGGGGACTGATGTTTTGTTCATCATTTTTACCCTTTCTAAAAGTGATGCACAAATAATTTTACATTAAAAATTAAAAAATTATCAACATCACTAATTATGAGAAAGGTGTTAATTAAATCCACAATGACATGTCACCTACACTTGTCAGAATGGCTATCCTATCTAATAAAGAAGGCCAGGCAAAGGGACATCCCCTTCCCCTCCAGTGCGCGCACACACACATACACACACACACACACACACACACACACAAGATTTTTGTCTTTTTCAACTTAATTTTATGAGCATTTTCTCAAGTCATTAAATGTATTCATAACGTCAAAATATTCTATCACGTGAATGCTCCATTTTAATTAAATCAGTGCTTATTAATAGACATTAGATTGTTCCTAATTCTTGCTCTTATGTCTAAACTAGAGGCTCGATGCATGAAATCTATGCACAAGTAGACCTTCGCAGCCATAACTGCTGCCTGGATCCCTCCCTTGCAGCTGTAGTGGCTTCCTCGATCCTGTAGCTGCAGCTCTGGCTTCATCTGGAAGGTTGTCCAGAAGTCTAATTAGCTTATTACACTTTTATTATTATAGGTAATTCTGAGATGAACTTCCTTGTACACAAATAAGACAAATGTAAATATTTATTACAAAATTACTCCTCAGACTTGCCTTACTGGGTCAGAGGATATGAATATGTTAAAGTTTCAGGATACACAGCAACAAACTGATCATAGGAGTGTAAGTATCAATGAACTCCTCCTACCTGCACCTTGTATGAGTATAAGGATGACATTTTCTTTGATATTTTCTGCCAACCCACCCTCTCCTTTCCCCTCATCAGGGTGTCTCCTTGAGCATATAATAGGCCAATTAAAAGGCTCAAGCATCTGTTAATTTTACAGTGTACACTTGTGGGCCTTCTGACCTTGAAAGTGATAGAATTAGCCCAGGGTCTCTCACAAGGTGCACATAAGACAGTCACAAGTGAATCCTCTGTTGCAGTGGTTCTCAACCTTTCTAATGCCTCGACCCTTTAATATAGTTCCTCATGTTGTGGTGACCCCCAACCATAAAATTATTTTTGTTGCTACTTCATAACTGTAATTTTGCAACTGTTATGAATCGTATCTGTGTTTTCCAATGGTCTTAGGCTACCCCTGTGAAAGTGTTGTTCGACCCCAAAGAGGTCGCGACCCACAGGTTGAGAACCACTGCTCTGGTGTCTCAAGGAAAAAGAGAAGTTTTAGTTCTGAAGTTTTTGTGTAAATGTGTGTAAAACTCTATCTAAACTTTGCAGTAATTTTTTTCATGTACCACTACCCTACATACATGCAAGTCTGATAAGTAGACAATATTAAAATTATGTTCTCTCTCTCCCATGTTGGAAAAAGGGGTCTTTTGTTTGTGAAACTGTTTATTGCCCTAACAACCTCATGAGACTATGTTCCACACACCAAAGTTTCTGTGGGCATGTAACAAGCAGTCATGAGAGAAGCCAACAATGTAATATGGAGACATTCCACCTGATTTCACTTGATAGAATATTTTACAACTGACACATTTTAAGAGCTACCATTAGGTTTCCCTGACTTCTTATACCTTATTATTTTCTGGATAACAGGTGGCATTTCCTTATTTAAAAAAAAAAACACCTTGAAATATTGTTAAGTATGTACCAAAAATATTCCTAAAATTGATGAATTCTATTCCAAATTTAAAGAAAAAAAGTCTTCTCATTCAAGTTTGTTCTTTTGTCTCTGTTTAAGTCACACACACACACACAGTAAGCCTGGGAAGCTTGTCAGTTTTGCCTACAAAGGAAGTCAGGGACTTCAAATGAGAAGCCTCAAGTTTTCTCCTCTCTGAAACTGTCAGAGGAGGTTTGCAACTCTGAACTCAAACAAAATAACAGGATTGGTTGAGAATGACTAACTCCACATTTTAATTAGGTTTTAACGTTATGGACTTGCCAATATTTGACCATTTTTTATTTAAGAAAAAGTGACCATTCATATGTCATGAGCTAACTGAATAATTTATAATTACCAAGGCCTAAGTAGTAGCTCACTAGAAGCAAACATCCTGGGTGTCACTGGGTGTCACTGCAGTGGGCTGTCGTGTTTGCTATCAGCCCCTCATTGAAGATGTGCCGCTGATCACCGAACAGCGTGGAAAATGTTGTCTAGGGGACTGTGGTCTCAGCCCTCTTTTTCTGGCATCATCTCTGCTAGGGCTAAAAATTTTAATACTTTTCCTCCCATATTCTAAGTTCTTTTAGCTGGGCTAATGCTAGTAATCAAATTAACAAAGGCAGATTAACAGGAGAAAAATCTGATTTTTAACACAGGTGCATGGGGAATTCACATAAGCATGAAAATTCCAAAGGCAGTGAGGCAACATTGGTATATAAGACATTTTGGACAAAGGAGAAAAAGAGGGGCAGAGTATTAGATTTCACAAGTGAGAATGGGCCAGGTAAAGGTAGGTGAGGAAAAGAGGAATATACCGGATGGACCAAAGGTATATATACAGTTCTGAGTACATGAAACACTGAGTTTATATTATTTCCATAAGCATAACTATAAACCTAATGTTGCCCCACTCTACACATCAGGCAAATTCTTTCTGGGTGATACAGAAACAATGGGACAAGAAGGGTATCTAGTTAAGAGGCCCCTGCCTGAAGCTCTTTTATTTACCATACTTAATTCCAAATAGGCTAAGGCAGCATCCTAAAATCTTCTTCCTGAAGCAGTTTTCTC
This sequence comes from Lasiurus borealis, assembly GCA_004026805.1. Classification (NCBI taxonomy): domain Eukaryota; kingdom Metazoa; phylum Chordata; class Mammalia; order Chiroptera; family Vespertilionidae; genus Lasiurus; species Lasiurus borealis. The sequence continues at coordinate 2,631 of PVJN01042824.1, read as the reverse complement.
TGTCTCCATCTCTCAGGCAGAAAATCTGGGGGGGTCAATGGCTCTTTCTGAGCTTTGTTTCTTAATAAACAGCTTAAAATCAGTATCCCAAAAAGCAGCCTCAGGGCAGCAACACTTTGTTTCCCGTCTTCTCATTCGATTCTGTAGATTCCAATTCATGGCCTGTGCTGATGTGGGCTATTGTCATCAGACTGGTCATTTCCTAATGGAAGAGGTGGTTAAGTGGAGGCAAGGACAAAGTAAAGGTTTCATCATTCATCTGGGAAAGGAAAACCACTGAGCTGGACACATCCTTAAACAGAGCAAGAGGAACACCTTGACCCATCTATGCTTCACCTGCCATCCTCACTTCCTATGTTGGTTAGCAAATGACTAGGTAGGAATCCAAAAAAGTCATGAGATTTGAGAGGAGTCCATCTAAAGAGAGAAACTTTAGTTTTTCCTCTTCACTGCATAGAATGGAGAGAAGACTTGTGCTGGGCCCCAAGCTGAGATGCAGAGGCCTGCAGGAAGGGGAGATGCATCTCATAGTGAGGCAGTGTTTGAAGCAGACTTGTTGATCGGCCCTCCTGTGCCTGAATGAGTTTAGAGGAAATAAAAATCCGTGAAAGGTTGCAAGACAAAAGGGGACATAGGGAAAACCTGCAGTGCCACCCTTTGTCATGCCCAAGATATGTCTTCTCCATCAAGTCAGAACGGGCATATATGCAAGGTAGGTGGACCTGAGTGGCCTTATTATTATTCCAGTAGAATCTATAAACTGTGTTGGTATGGCTGGGAAGCAGGAAGAGGGAAGTGTGTGGGAAAGCAGAAGTCAGAATTACAGCTCCTATGGAGGCCAACTGTGCAGGCCGTTTTACAAGGGCCTTAGGAAAACCTAAGCATAAATGGATCCTAAGATAAAACAGCTCCTTACACTTAAACACAGAGACATCAGTCATCCAAAACAGTTGGCTGGGAATGCTGCAGTGGGTAAGAAAGGATTGCAATGGTATAAATACAAAGGCATCTGCCTTTTTACTCTGTTTTCTCCCTACTGCCCCAACTCAGAGTAGCCAGGAGAAGTGTAGGAGCTAACCACCCCGACTGCCCCGTATAAATCCAGCCAGCGTTAGGCCAGGCATCTCTTGGGCCTAAGGTAGAAGATGAGGCTGAATTGGACTGGATTGAGCTTTAACACCTACATGTGCCCAAGGGGTAGTTAAGAGGCAAGAAAGAGAAATACAATAGAGTGCGATTAAAAGCAATGGATGGAGAAAACACTGTCATGCTCCTATGTCACCAGGTTCAGACTGTTCAATAAGCCAGTCACACTAGCATCTGGACTGATGAACTCATTGAAATTTCTGGGTCTCTGTGGTTTCATTTGCTCAAAGTTCAGTTTTGACAGTATAATTGAGTTCAAAGAGGAAGAATGACCAGTAACAATTATAAAGGAGATGAAGATAAACTTCATTTGTAAGAAAAAAAACTGCATCAAATTAAACTAAATAGAATTCTTAGTTTTGTTTCAGCTCACGCCTGTCACACACAATGCCCAGGGAGCAGAAATAATCAAGTCCAAATAGCATTATCAACAGAAGGGGAGAAAAAAAGATGAATTAGATTTATTTAATTGGTGGGATATAGAGAAAAGAATAAAGCTAATTGGATCTTGTGTTCAAAAAATATCTAGTTGGTTAAATGATTTTTCACACTTCAGTTCTCTCAAAAATTCTGATATATAAGTCACAGGTCACATTAATACATTTATTCTAACATGGCTGCCTTTCAGAATTTGATATCCTAAAGTTGAAGAAATTAAAGTCAGATATAATGAGACTACTTCACACAACACTTTTCCAAGGTTAAAAGAGGTGTTAACTACTTTACAAATCTTCACCATAGTCCAGGCCCACCACAAGGTAAAAATCAAATGGACATTATTTACTCATTATTAGAGAGATGTCTTTTGTTAGAATCATTAAACCCAAATATTATTTTCTCCAAGTCATTAATTTGGAAATTTTCTTATGAATGTTAATAATATACTTAGCTTCCTGTGAGACCTTGTAACTATATTAGTTCTTTTACTTTCTTTGCCTTGAGCATTTAAGATCTTGGAGTTTAATATCTCTGGAAATTTACGAAGCTTATCTAAAGAGATAGCCACAGCGATATAATTATATGTTAAATAGCAGCTTATATGTTAAATAGATTATGGGTAACTCCTCATCCGTCCAGAACTTCTTGAACTTCAAATTGTCACACTTACTGATTTTCTTAAGACAAATCTCTGCTCTTCAGACACTTGAGACAAGTATGTTTCTCCAAAGCAGTTTTAAAGTTCAAATATACCACATTTCTAACCATCTGCTTCTACAAACCTTAAATGGATACTTCAAACATTAGCCAGTTTTCAGTCTTCTGTAGCCAGAAGCAATGTCTGCGTGTCCTTTCCATGAGAAATATGTATAGCTTCTATCTATTCAGCAATATCTAAGTAATGGAGAGTTGAGACAGGCCTGGAATTGAAAAACTATACTGTTTATGGGATAAAGATTGTTATTTTCACTTCTTAATTATTTTTCATTTCTTCAGGGTATCATTGCATTTCATAATTTGCTAATACTCTATTTCACTTTCAAGGAT
>PVJN01042823.1:0-18081 GCA_004026805.1 Lasiurus borealis | reverse complement strand
TGTGAAGCAAGAGCTTATACACATTTAGAGCAACTTCAGTATCATGGGCACACTACATTTCCAGATGACCTGGATTCGAATCCTGATACAGTGGTACCTCGAGATACGAATGCCCTAACATACAAGATTTTTGAGATACGAGCCGTTGAGCGAGCGATTTTTGCTTTGAAATATGAGCAACATTTGAGGTAGGAGTAATCGCGTGGATCGGCCGGCTGCACACGACCCCAGTTTACAGGGACTCAAGCATCTCATAGTTTCCCACATCTCAAGGTTACGAAACAAATTAAACTTGTATCTCGAGGTACCACTGTATTTACCAGCTGTGTGACTTGAGGAAACTTGCTGAACCACTCTGAGTCTGTTTCTTGTCTGTAAAATGGGGTCTGGGGCATGATTCATGTTGCTGGCCGAGCCTTTTCCTTGGTCGCACTCTCATCCCTCTGGCGAATCCTTCCTTGGGCCCATGTCTGTCCCCCCACAGACCTTGTGGGGCTTTCCTCCAATCTGAGCTGCCCAGCAGTGACCTTGACCCATCCTCCTCATGGAGACTCCAGGCCCCTCTGTATCTTGGTCCCTGAGCATCTTCCAGCTCAGAGAGTGGCCATCTCAGCTCTGGCAGGAGGGGGCAATACTCCCACCCTAGCTGTGGTCAACTTGGCTGTATTTTTAGAATAGCCCACATGTCCATCTGGTGGGCAGTGGGCTGCAGGGCTGGAGACAAGGAAGCTGGGTGCCCCTTCCCCAGGGCTGTGACAAGTTGGCAGAGAGCCTGTTCCCCAAAGCGGAGCTGGGCTCCTTTGCTGGGCCTTGCTGGCGACGACAGGCGGGAGCTATGTGCACAGATGGCCCTCCATGCACTCATAATTTGCCAGAATAAATAGTTATTATTAATCTCCCTTGTGCTTTCCTTCTTCTGCTTCCTCTCCATTTGCTGCTCGGCCCAGGCAATTGTGAGGCACTTAAAGACGGGGTCTGACTCTTATTTATCTTGCTGCCCCCGTGGCTGGTTCAGAACCTAGCACACAGTAGGTGCACTCTCAGCATGAAACCAAGCACATAGTTGCCCCCTTTCCCAATATAGGATCTCATCCAAAAGAGATCTCTACACAGTCGGGTTTCAGCTAACTCAGTCTGGCACATAGTAGGTGCTTTCTCAGCTAGGAGCCTGGCACAAAGTAGGGCCTCTCCCTATATAGGACCTGACACACAGTGGAACTCATCCAGCCTGGCTTTTGGCACACAGCAGGGCTTCGGCTAACCCAGAGTTTGGCTGGGAGTAGGTAAGTTTCAGAAAAATGTTTGCTGAACAAGTCCTCATTCTCTCTGCTATGCCCAAGAAATGTTTACTGAGTGCCCAATATATACCCAGTTTTGTACCAGGTACTGTGTGGTGGAGTGGAGTAACTCATAGACCTTTCATTCCTTTTAAAAGAGCCTGCATTATCTACTATTAAATACTAGTCCTTTACGAATGCCTCATCACAAGGCTGCCTGAAGTAGGTGTCAGGAGGGAGCTGCCTGGAGGAGGAGGGATTGGAGGTAGGAACGTTTCCCAGTTCAGTTAACGTGCAAAGGCGAGTGATGGAGTGCAGGGGACCCATGAGGACAAATGTGAAGTGTTACCGGTCACTGAGTGCAAACTGGGGTCGCAGGGCAGCCATTCATTTACTCAACAAGTATCCAGTGCCCGTGATTCTGCTAGCCCTGCTCTGAGACCTGACCACACGGCTTTGGATAAAACCATCACTGGTTTCCGGGGGACAGGAGGATGGAAAGTCCAGTATGATGTTAGATGTCGGCTGTTGACAGTATTTGAAGGAAACATAAAGGAGGGTAAGCAGGTGAAGGGGACCAGGCAGGTGAGCCCTTTTGAAGGGGTGACATGGTGTGACATGATGACATTTGAGCTGAAATTTGAATCCAGGAAAGGAAACATAGAACCTGGCAGGCCGAGAAAGGGAGGGTGGGGAGATGCCGACCAGATTACCAAGGGCCTTGAATGCCAGGGTGAGGAATTTGGACTTGATTCTGTAGGTGGTAGCCAGCTCCCCAAGTCCTTTGAGCAGAGGACGGACAAGGCCAGGGCCTCAGGAAGAACTGGGCAGAACTGGAGGCTGAGGACAGAGGCGGGCGTGGCCGTGGTCCAGGTGGGAGATGACGATGATGATGATGATGACAGAGCCTGGACTCAGGTAGTGGTGGGGGCGGGGGAAGAGGAGGGCCAGGTGCCACTTTATTTTTTGTTACCGGTGGAACCGAGTTGTCTGAGGTTGAGGGAAGAGCATGGATGAAGGTGAAAGGGCCCATGATGAGAAGTGGAAACACCAGGCCTGGAGGTGGGTGGGGACAGCAGATGGCACGTTCCTCCTGAAACTGTTGTTCCTTTCTCCCCTCCTCCTGTGCCCCCTTTCTCCCCTCCCCCTAGCCTCTTTTCTTCTCCCCACTGCCTCCTCCTTCAGTCTAGAAACCACAACCCAATCTCCTCCTCTTTCATCTGACATGTCCTTTCTCCCTCACCTCGCTCCTTTCCTGCTCCTGAGCCAATCTTCCTGGAGGAAATTTAAACATCAAATAATCGGGGTCATTGTGGGGCCCCCAGCAGCCTGGACAATGCCAGGAGCAAAGCACCCTGGCGTTTGTGGGGGATGGAGTGGGGCTTTGAACCCCTGTGCACAAGCAGCAGGATGCTGGTGAGTTACTTAGTATTTCTAGGCCTCCGGTGCCTGACCTGTAACAGGACTCTAGCACAGGGCCTGGCACAAAATAGGGCTTCAACAAGTGATGGCTCTGGCTCTTAATGCTGTTCTCGTTATTGTTATTAATTTGCCAAATGTGAGGCTGTTCATAGAGGGATCCTTCTGATCCAGAGCCACCTTCAGGGAGGGCTGTGGGGTTCGAAATCGGGCCCATCTGCCCTCATCACTCCCCATGACCACACCCAAGTGTCCAAATCCTTACTGCAGCCCAGCAGCCGCTGGAGGCTCCTTTCTCCAGCCCACAGTAAGCAGGGTCTTAGACCCTCAGTCTCTCTGCAGGAGGCCCGGTGGGTCCTTATAGACTCCCTGCTGCTTGCTGGAGCTGCACACTTTGGGTTGCCCCAAGGCCAGGTTGCCAGCCTGCCCTATACTGCCCTCAAGGTCCATGCCCCCTCAGGGAAAGGACAGGTGTCCCACCTGTTCTCTTGAGATGCAGCCCTGCCTGTCAGCTTCAGGCCCCAGGTGTCAGGACTCACCTGGGGGTCACCGGGTGCAGATCCCACGGCTGTCTCTGGCCACGCCTGGCCTGGGGTTGGGCTGTAGGTTTACTGGTGGCGTTTCTGTGCCCAGTCTTTCTACAGACTACAAGCCAGCATCTCTCCGGGCTGCACCTCCTCAGCCTGCCTCTCCAAGTCCTGCCCTCCCTCTCTTCACCTGGGGCAGAGATCCCGCCTCCACACCAGATGAGGACTTCCGGGGAGCCAGGAGTCTTGTCCTGGGGAAACCAAGGTAGCCCAGAAGGTGGGACTCCTTGGGGCACAACAAAGCTTTGTCCAAGGGCCTGAGGAGAACATGAGACACATCCCTGTCCAGCAGGGGATGGTCAGAAGAGCAAACACCCAAAGCTACCACTTATCAGCTCTGTGACCTCAGGCAGGTCACCTAACCTCTCTGAGCTTCTGTTCCCTCGACTCTGAAGACTAGTCATTCCATCCCTGGGGGCCAGTGTGCTGGTTAAGTGAGATGACAGACACCGGAAGCACCTCGAAAGCTGTGGCTTGCTGTGTTACTGCCTGAGTCAGGAGGTGCAGGCGGGACGCCGGCCTGATGGACAACATTGAGCCATCCATCGTCTCTCGGGTCCCAGGGTCCTTTCTGTTGCAGGAGCAGTCCTCACAATGTCACAAGCCCCTGCCAGCTCTGAAAGTCTGTGATGGACACCTGGACTTTTCCATTCCCTGGCAGAACCTCAAGGCCTGAAAGCCCATCCCTGCCCAGGCAGGGGCCCAGGTCCCTGGTCCCTGAGCTGGCTCAGGCTCTTCTCTAGATGCTCAGCTCCAGACAACTCCCCCCAGCCCCTCTGTACTCCACTTAAATTGGCCCAACATCCAGAAACTAATTGTTGTGGCTCCAGCGTTTGTTTGGAGACAGTACTTCAATTGAAACTGCCGAATCAGGAGAAATATGCTCCACTTAGATCTTTAAATTAGCTCGGCGCCCGCCTGTGATGAGGCCCGCTTGGGAGAGGCATCGGCCCTCCTGCCCCACTGATCATTGGCCAATGGAGGTCTTTTGGTTAATGAACAGCGTGGCTGGGGGTCAGAGGGTGGGACCAGCCAGGCACACCTGCCTACAGGCTGGAGAAACTGGGCGGCCTCACCGTGCCATTGCCATGTTCCCTGGCTTGGCAGTTGCCCCTCTGGTTGCAGAGGGTGTTGGGTGTGCTCCACTGCTGCTGTGGCCATAATAGAGAGGTGGCACCAGCCACCGGTACTAGGCTCTTCCTGCGTCCTCTCCCAGGCTGAGTCTCTGCAGAGATTACCTCGCTTGAGAGGTCCAGGCTGTGCTCCCATTTTACAGACGAGGAGACTGCTTTAGACCCACCTCTCTCTGGCTCTGTAGCCGGTGGAGTTCAGGGGAAGAAGACGAGAAGGCAGTGGATGATCAGGTGCAATAAATAGGAGATTTCTTCCCAAAAACCGAGATCATGGGAATCAGAACTGATGTCTCAAGTCTTGGTTCCCTTTTGTTCCTGTGGCGTGGGTCCTGGGAACTGATTCTCTTCAACCTGAGAACATTCTGCTGCCTCCCGCCCCCACCTTTCCCCTCCCCCTGCTCTGATAACCTGTAACCCTCTATTTCCTGCCCCGTCCCCACATTCCTAACTTGGGGGACAGCAGGAAGCCATGGGAGGCCTGTGACTCTTCAGCCTGAAGGGCCTGTGCCACCTCTAATATAGATCTCCGGGGAAAGACATTCTTGATGTTCAGAATTCGCCTTCCAGCTGTGCCTTCCAGCTGGTGTTTCCCAACAGAACTGGCCCCGGAAAGCTGCTCTGCTGCTCCCCTCCTTGTTGCCTCCCTTGCCGGTTCAAGGCCCTCCTCCTGTGGGGGTGCGGTTTTTAAGTCATGATTGCACCCTCTGAGGACCCCTAGCTGGGCAGCTCTGTGTATCTCAAGTGGAAGGGACTGAAAAGGGGGGTCCTAAGCCCCTGAGACACAGCTCTTAGATTTCCTCCGATGCCCAGTATGGGATGTGGGTCCTGAGCTGGCCTAGTGCCCGGGAGAAGATACTAAGAGGCAGGGGTCTCCCCTTCCCCAGAACTGCAGGCCAATCTGGGGTCTCTGTCTGAGAGTCAAGTCTTCACCTGCACCAGGGACCTGACAGGTCCCTGCAGGTCCCTCACACAGAGTGGGCCCAAGGCCTGAACCAGACCAGGCAGGCCTATTGGGCAGCAAAAAGCAAAGATGGCATCCCTGGCTTTGCAGGCTCCCCCTGGATTGTTAGCTTCTTGCCCACAGGGCACATGTCTTCTCCTCCTTGAGTCCCCGGGACTGCTGTCCTGCACAAGGCTTGACAGGTGAGATATGAATGAATGCATGATGGCTATCATTCATTCACCTACGAGTCATTCATTTTTCTCTTAGTCATTCGCTTATGTGTTGTCTAATCTTGCCAAGAAATTTCCTGTTCCAGATTCTTAACGTATAATTATCTCCAGGGCCAGGACTAGGGGAGGACTAATGAGGTGCCTCTGGCACGAAATTTAAAGAGTCACTTGTTCTCCGGGTCATGCAAGTGTCTGATTTCTCAGCTCCTGAAAATAACCCTGCTGGTAAGTATTGCCATTTCTGCTTTAGAGGCGAGGGAATGAAGTCAGAGAAAGGCTAATTACTTCCCGTGGTCACCTGGCTCACAGAGATTTGTTGCCAGGTCTCCATGACTTCATTGACTGTTCTTTCTCCAGACCGTCCTCGGTTTCCAGGCCTGAGCAGGGCCCTGGCCCAGGGGAGGGAGGAAGAGTAGCAGCCTCTCTGTGTTTTATGCCCGCGCCCCCCCCCAGCCCCCCCATCCTCTGTGCCCTGAGCCAGGCCTGGCTGCCTAGGGCTTAGTCCAATCCGCCCTGCTTAGCAGAGGACAGTGACTTTGGACAATTAAACCTTCACAGCCTCAGTGTGTTTATCTGTGAAATGGGACAAAATACTCGCTGTCCCCTGAGTTGCCGTGAGGATTCCAATGAGCAGTGATACTCAGAATGCACAGCACTTAGCACAGTGCCAGCCACAGAGCAAGCTTCATGGAACTTAGCTGTTATTTCTCATAGCTGGGCACTCTAATATCACCCAAAGGCAGGGGGGTTCCACAGGGAACCCCGAAGCCTCAGCCCACGGAGCCCCAGCTGCAGTTCTTGCCTCCTCTTCGTGCAGTCCCCACTTCCTATGATGACCAGTCCCCATGAGTCCACGGGAGGTGAAGCCAGGGGTGGGGTTTGGTCCCTGCCAGCCCAGTCTCCCTCCAGCTCCAGGCAAGGGAACGGCCTCCCTGCCTGGAAGCAGCTTGAGCTCTCCTGGAATTCACAAGAGATTTGGAGAGAGAGAGAGAATTCACGCTTCAGTGGAAATGTGTTTCAAACAATTAGCAGGTCTTTACCGGAGCAGCCTTTTAAGTAGAAGCCCAGACTCCTCTCTGTAAAGGATTCCCCAGAACTGACAGGCTGTCAGGCTGCCAGGCAGACCAGCCACCAGCTCAGCCCTTCCTGGAGCGCCAGGGCTCCTGGCTCTGGGGCTGGCACCGGGGACTCTCGAGTCCCTCCATGGCGGCCTCTCCAGGGTCCCCTTCAGCCTGTAGTTAGCGCAGAGGAGCTACTGCATCAGGTCCCGGGGATTTTTCTGTTCCCCAGATTTTACAGGCTGAGGTGACTGAAGCTTTTGACTGTGAACTTAGAGCTCTTGCATCCTTGGACTGTGCCTGAAACTGTGTAGTGATTGGTTGAATAAATGTATCAGTTCCTCCAATGATTGGCCCCGTGCTCTGGAGACAGGTAGGGTGGGAGGGAAATGGGTCAGCTGGTTTCTAGGGCCCTGCGCTAAAATCACTTTCCTTGTAAGGGCTTACATTGCAGTGGAATGAAGCATGAGTCCTAATTCTGCTCTCCTTCTAGCGGCATGAATTTGATGGAGTCCTTTAAGGCATCTCGGTTTCTCCACCTGTGAAATGGGTGAATTCACCTTCCTTTTGCACAGCCATGGTGAACACTAAATGAGAGAATGCCTGGAAAGTGCCTGGCACAGCAAGTCTTGAGTACAAGCTATGCCTCTTGTGATCCCTTTTTCAACCTCTTCTTCCAGAGCCCAAGTGGACTGTTAGCTGTGGTGGGAGGGGCCCTTTACGCAGCATCCACACTCCACAAAACAGGGGAGAGGAGGACAGGCAGACAGACAGCCAGGATGGGAGCTGAAAGGGCCTGTTCCCCCCTCTTCTGCTCCTGGAGCCGCCCCCTCCCCCAGCCTCTGGTTTCTGTTTGATTCCCTTTCTCTGACATTCCATCCATCATCATAATTGCTTCGCCCCCAAAATGAATTTGTAGTTGATTTCTTCAAAAGAGGGAATCAGCCAACAGATAAAAAGGTTGTTTTATTTAATTTGCATGAAGAGGCCTCCTGCTGCCGCCCTGCTGTGCCGGCTGGGCTGCGGGGAGGGTGCTGGGCGTGCGCAGATGATGGGCACAGGTAGGCAAGGCTGTTCCCTAGCTCAGGGCCTGCCCCAGAGATCAGAACACACTGAGCTGAAACCATGCTATCAGAGGAGAGCTTCTGGGTAGGACATGGCTTCTAGTCCCGGAAGCTGAGGGCCAAGACCAGACCCTCCTGGGGCAGAATGCAGGAGATCAGGGGCTCTATAAGGCTGGGGCCTGATGCACATGGCAAATGTCATTCGATCTTCTTGGGAGGAAGAGGGATTTCAATTGCATGTGTGCTCAGGTCAAACTGGGATGTAGTTCACCTCTCCAACTCAGCAAACACTTAGTGATGCTTCCATGTGCACAGGGCATTGCTGGTTCTCTCCAGAAACATCTAATGCCGAGTGTGCACTTTCTTAAGGAGAAATCCGTGGCAGGGACAGTGGTTCATGGGCAGGACAGAGCCATGGCTGGAGTGGAAGGGGGTCAGGCAGGGAGGGCCATCTGGAGAGATCCCGCCCCCCTCTGCCACACCTCTCAAATGCTAGGCAGTGTCCAGGGAGGTGGGCCCCAAGGTTTGCTGGGGCAGGCCTTCACATGTTGTCCAACATCTGGAGAAGATGCCGAGATACAAAGCATGTGTCTACCATCAAGATGCTCCAGGGATTGCCTGGCCGGCATAGCTCAATGTTTGAGCATCGACCCATGAACCCAGAGTTCATCAGTTCAATTCCTGGTCAGGGCACATGCCCAGGTTGTGGGCTCAATTCTCAGTGTGGGCCTGCGGGAGGCAGCTGATCAATGATTCTCTCTCACCACTGATGTTTCTCTCTCTCTTTCTCTCTCTCTCTCCCTCCCTCCCTCCTTCCCTCCTCCTTCTCTCTCTTTCCCCCTTACTCTCTATAAAATCAATAAATACATATTTTAAAAAGATGCTCCAGGGATCCAGACACGGGTACTCCATGAATGAGGCGGAGGGGGATGGGAGGAGGGGAGAAAGAGAACATAAACTTATATTTTACCTATTTTGCAAGTGAAGTGGTTTCTATTGATAATATTGATGTGATAATAATAGTAATGCATTAATAATAGATATAAACTAGTACTGTCCCTGGCAAAGCAGACGTGTGATTATTACCTTAACCATGTACCAGATGCAGTGTGGACTTAGGCCAGTGGGGATCCTCGCAGAAATTGCCAAAAAGACCATGAACATTTCTGGACAGAGCCACAGGGTGTCCTGGGTTTCCCGGGGCCACAAAATGGAGGTAGAGAAATAGCTGGGGTACAGCCTTGAGGGGCAGATCTCTCCCTCTCTCCATAAGAGGTGCTGAAGGTGACAGAGCCTTGCATACTTACTCCAGTGCGTACTTCCCTTACTCCTTGACTTGCTTACTTACTTGTTGTCTGAGTCCCCGCCTGTCACACCAGTCTCTTAAGAGGCCTTGTCTGTTTTATTCACCGCCACTCCTAGAACAAGTGGACACTGCGTAGGTGGGATGCAGACTGGGTGGGGGAGTCTGCGAGGATCTCACTGGTGGTGCTGTGTCAGGAAGGTCTGGTACCGCGTTAGTGGAGGCTGGCAGGAGACCCGCTCTCCTCCGGAGTCCCTTCCTGGCCCCAGCTGCTGTCACCTGGCCTCCCTCTCTGATTCACGTGAAGTGCCTCTTCTGTAAGAAGTAGCAGCCTTCTGGGCACATGGTCTTGGCTGCCTTATTAAGGTAGGCGTGGGGTGGGTGGGCCAGCGGTTCCCTGACTTGAGACTGCATGAGATGACCAGAGGACCGTTGACAATGACTCAGTACTGTTAGGCTCTGGTACCAGTTAACGTAGAAAGCATCGTGAGCAGCAACGGCAGCCCACCCTTCGACGTTCTCCTCTTTCCTCTTCCGGGAGGAGCTGGCGGGAACCTCTGCTGAGAGCACACATGGCACCATCCCAACTGTTCTTCCCAAATTGTCCCTCCAGTGCGAGCCTAGGCTGGACTGGGTGGTGCAGCCCCGTCCGCATGGCCCTCTCTGCCTGCAAAGACAGAGCCCAGGGCAAGGCCTCTGCTGCTTTCTTCGGGACAGTTTCTTTCTCTGCAGCAACCCCTTCCACCTACCCCCCACGCCCAAAGGAAGCTGCTGTTCTGATGGCTTACCTCTCCACTGGGGTCTGCTTCCCCTGGGACTGTCCTCCCCCACCAGCGCCCTCTGTGGGTGTGAGATCAGCTTTTCCTGTTCCACTTTATGGGGACATTAGGCGTGGATTGCCAGCGACAGAAACCTCCTCTCAGGAAGCTGGCGGGTCAGTGGTGGCACCTGTGGCCCACAGAGCCCAATGTGGGGAGGGCGGGGCTGGCTGAGCCTTGGGGGCATTGAACCAGGGACACGTGTGTCTCTCCATCTGGCTCTGACTCACGTCGGCTGCTTTTCCCTGTGAGTCCCCGTCCTTCCCTGGAGTGGCTTCTACAGGAGGTCAGGATCGCCACCTCCGAGCACCCGGTTCTCTGTCTCCCACCTCCTGTTGAAAGACTCAGGCGAGGTGACTCGGTTGGCCAAGCGAGGGGTCAGGTGCTGGCCCCTCAACCATTACTGCGGTTGGGGAGTGGGCGCAGGTTAGAGGACAGCGGAGCGGGGTGGGTGGAGGGTCCCTCTCCTGAAAGAGGTGGCTTGTGGGAGTGACACAGATGTAATTGCAGTGGCCTGGGGTGAGCCCAGGATAGTCATGGAGCGTGTGACTGGCACAGGAGAGGGTTTCATCTTTCAGCAAAGACAACTGAGGGACCCAGTCCAGGCTGCAGACATGGTTCTCGGGGGAGAAGAGGGGAGAGGCAGGAGGGCAGCACTGGAATTCCTGCCTGTTGATGATTGGCGGCTGCAAGGGGAGGTTGACTGTCTCCCATCAGAACCCCTGGAGTGCAGTCAGCCATTCACCAGGGGGGACTGCAGTGAGCAGGAAACCCCCAACACCCTTCCTGCAGAGGGAAATCAGGTCTGGGCCTCAGAATGGTCTGACATAGAATGGGTGCTGTCTCCCGTCCCCCCTGGGTTAGAGCCAGAGCAGTGGGCCCGCCCTCCACTTCTGCCCTGTCCCCCATGCTCAGCCCTGTCTTCTCCCACACTCAGCCCTGCTCTGTCCCCCAAACTCAGCCCTGCCCTCTCCCACACTCAACCCTGCCCTCTTCCACACTCAGCCCTGCCCTCTCCCACACTCAGCCCTGCCCTCTCCCCCACACTCAGCCCTGCTCTCTCCCCAACTCAACCCTGCCCTCTCCCCCAAACTCAGCCCTGCCCTGTCCCACACTCGGCCCTGCCCTTTCCCACACTCATCCCCTTGCCCTCCTGCCTGCAGGCTCCCATGGCATCACCCTCTTTCCCTTGTCACCGCAACACCTTTTCGAATCTCATCTTCTATGGATCCCAGCCCCACAGTGTTTTCGCCCCGGACATGATGACTTTCAGTTCCCGCACGAGCCGGGCTCCTCCCTGTCTAGGGGGCTTGCCGATGCTGTTCCCACTGATAGCGCTGAGCACAGACTGTCCTTCTGGAGGAATGCTGCGAAGGAGGAGCTCCCTCCCAAGACCTGCCTGAGGCAGCCAGCGGTCAGTATGCACCACCCAGCAAAGCTGCTCCCACCCTCTGTCCGCTCTGCTCTACCTCTTTCCTCTCTCCCCTTGCTGGCACCTGCCCCTCCTCTTCTTCTCCTCCACCTCTGGTCCCTGCCCTTCCAGGTCTGGCTGTCCTTATCACAGATAGAGTAGGCTGGCATTCTTTGGTGTGTTTTTTTTTTAATATATTTTTTTATTGTTTTTTTTTTTACAGAGAGGTAGGGAGAGAGATAGAAAGTCAGAAACATCAATGAGAGAGAGACATCGATCAGCCGCCTCCTGCACACCCCACAGTGGAGATGTGCCCGCAAGCAAGGTACATGCCCCCGACCGGAATCGAACCTGGGACCCTTCAGTCCGCAAGCCAACGCTCTCTGAGCCAAACTGGTCTTGGCCATTCTTTTGGTTTTTACATCCCTTCCCCTCCATTGCCCACCAGCCAAACAAAAGGTGTAAAAGGAAGAGGATATCTAACAAATTGATTCGTCCAGGAGTCTTTCTGGTGATGGGCACAGCTAAGTGTGGCACGCTTTGTAAGTTTCATGACACTCATGAATGCTTTCTTCACTCTGTGTACCTAGCGCCCCGCCCAGTGCCGGCACATCAATCCTGGCAGCATGCATATTATGTTTTTCCAGTGAAATTCATTAGGATTACGATGTAAATGTGGGACCCCCTGACGATCCAATGCTGGGTGCCTTGTTTGAGTGTCCTGTGGTGTGATAAGAGATTTGGTCTTTGTCCCCAGTTCCTGAAATTCTTGGAGTTTCCTGAGTGAGAAGGGCCGTGGGAGCATCTTTTGTTCTAAGGAGGCGACTCTTGGTGGACCCTCAAAGAGCTTCAGCCTGGGGGCTGGTCGCCAGAAAGACCAAGACTTGATTGGAAGCTTGGAACTCCCCTCACCCCATTACCCCCACTCCAGCCTTCTGAGAAGGAAGAGGGGCTAGGGCTTGAGTTCAGTCACCAGTGGTGAATGATTTAGTCAGAGCTGCCTCTATATTGAAACCTCCACAAAGACCCCTAAACTACTAGATTAGGGGCTGGTGAGCACATGGAGGTGCCGGGAGGAGGGGGCCCCTGGAGAGGGCAGGCCGCTCCATGTCCTTTCCCACACCTGGCTACGCATCTCTCCCATCAGGCTATTCCTGAGATGCATCCTTTACCATGAACTGGTAAGCGTAAGTAAACTCTTCCCCTGAGTTCTCGGAGCCATTCTGTAAATTAAGGACCCCAAGGAGGTGGTCCCCACAGCCAGTGTCAGAAGTACGGATGGCCCAGGGCTTGCAACTATCATCTGAACTGGAGAGTCTTGTGGAACCAAACCCGTAACTTGTGGGGTCTGTGCTAACTCTGAGTAGTAAGTGTCAGGATTGCATTAGGCTGTTGGACAGCCAGTTATTGTTGGAGAATCAGGGAACCGGTTGGAGGGGAAAAAACCCTTCAGACTCACCGCAGACTGTTGCACATACCTGGCCTTCTGAATCTCTTGGTCCAAGCATTAGCCTCCAGAACAACCACCCTGGCTTAGACTCCTCCCATCACAGCTGGGGGTCCTCTGGAACTGGGGTGATGGGGAAGACCATCTCCCTGTCTTCTTTACTCCCCCATCGTCACCCCCTTTCCCTGCCCCACACCCAATTAAGATGAGGAGCAGGACTGAGAAGCATGAAAGATGTGGGAACGTCCCTCCTGAATGATCCCGCTAATGGTGAATTGATGGGATTGAATACATTCAAGAGGGAAATGATCCGAATATATGCTAATGAAGCTGAATATGCATTATTTAGACTAAAACAAACTAACTGCGAGAGTCAGGAAATAAAGTAGATGAATTATTAGTTTGGCAACTCAAAGAATCGGAAGACTCAAGAACCGTTCCATAGATGGGAAGAGGCGGGCAGGAAAATGTGGTTAATGAATTCTAAACCAATTAACCGCAAATGGATGGGGCCCTGGAAGACGCCACCCTGACTCCCTCAGATCGCTTCTTTTTTTGCAGGAAATGCTGTTGCCATGCACTTTTCTTGTTTCCGCTTCTTGCATGTGCTCTCCTGGAAACGTGGTTCTCACTAAAGAAAGGAAACTATAAACAAATTTCAGAGATCCAGAGGCAGGGAATGGACGAGGCTACTTCAGCCACTGGGCAGCTAAGTTATGTAGAGAGGAACTTCTCAACTCTTTGTTGTCAAAGAGGATCACCCTCAGACTGAAGAGGGAGGCATGCCTGGACGGGAGGGCCCTGAGATGGGAGAAAATAGGAGAGCATGTCTTGCCTGTCCAGAGGCTAGAACTTGACTGTCCTGGCTGAATTGCGCTGCAAGGCACAGGAGATCACAAACGAGGTCCCCATGAGGCCTCGAGACTGAAGGGTCATGAGGAGGGGGTTAGAAGTGTTTTCTAGAGATGGAACTTATAAAGTCCAAGGAAGAGTCGCAGGTTCAATTCTGAAAAGGTAATCCTGTGTGCACCGTTTCAGCCAGGTCCCAGAGACGCACGGGTGGAGGGTTCCCAAAGCAATGTGCTCCCTCTGAACTGGGAAAGTTAGCAGGAGCAGCATGGGTTCACCATGAACTTGATCTTTGCTGGAAGGGCACCTCTGTGGATGAACACTCTCCTGATCACCATAGAAAATAGCCCTACCTACTCCACTTACCCCTCCCCATTTCTCCCTCCCCCCCACTCCCGCCCCCAGCTTTATTTTTCTCTATAGCATAGCGCTCAATGCCAAAACACTCAATACCGGCTTCTTTCCCTCTCCCCACACTGAATGGTAAGCTCCATACGTCCAGGTACTTGCCTGGCACATGGTATGGGGCTCAATAAATACCTCCCTCATTTCACAGATCTGTCACCACCGACTCACCCCTCACAGAGATGCTGAAACAGCCGGAGGGGACCTCCTTGGCCGTCCTACTCAGGTCCTGACCTCTTGGACACATCCCTGCCACTAGGAACTATGGCCTAGTGGGCTCTGAATACTCACGTGGACAATTCCTCATCCCGTAGCGGGGCACAGGGAGGGAACCGCCGAGGAAGGGAGAGCAGCCTGGGGAAGGAACAGAAGCCTGAGGGGTGGGCCAGCAGACACACGGCTTACCTGTCTCATAGGCAGGGGAGATGAAGACGGAGTTAGTGAATTCTGACTCACAGTCCCTTCTACTCGACCTGACTGCCCGTGAACTTGGAAGTAATGTGGGAGAAAGGTGTATAGGACTTACCTGCCACAAGCCAGCCAGCGCACCTAGAGACCTGTGCCTTTTGTAGGATTTGGCCACTCAGTGACAATGGGGAGTGGGGAGTGGGGGGAATTAACTGGCTTGTAGAAGAACCGGGGGGAAACAGATAATAATGAGGAAAACAATGGCAGAGGGGAGAGACGTGGGAAAAAAAGTCAAATTGATTACCAATTGGTGATAGCATCCTTCTTTCAGAAGAAGCCGAATGGGTGGAACGAGTTACCTTTAGGTCCTCACTGGGTCCTTGGCAACATGAAAACATTCCCCCATCAGCGGTCTGTTCAGGCAGCATGTGGCTGAATGTGGGACAGGAGAACGCTGATGAAATACCTCTCCTAGTGACACTCTGAGACAGGTGTGGACTGAGGTCTGGCACCTGGAGCAAAGTGAGGTCACCTGGGGGAGAGGCGGGGAGTGGCCCGGGTCCGGGAGGCGCTGCTCACAACATCCAGACCCCGAAACTGCGGGCTTCGTCACCTTGGCTCGCGCGAGCTGCCAGACTGTTTAGGCAGCGAGGAGCTCAGCTGCTCCGTGACAAGCTGTGTTAGCGCAGGCTTTGTTCTCTCGTCGCACGAAAAGCAGAGCTCCGGCGGAGACAGGGTGTCGCAGGCTGCAGGGTGACTGGCAAATGTGTTTCTACATATTGGATGTGATCGTATCAGCATCCAAATGTGTCACTTGGCATGTTTTGATTACTCGTGTTAGCAGCGATTTGGGGTTCTCTGTGACCTTCCCCTCCCTCTCCCCCTGTTATCCCGGTGCATTCATTCCACATAGATTCACGTGCCGGGCAGGAGGCTAGAGAGGCCGCAGTGAGCAAGCCGGCCTGGTACCTGGCCTTGGGGTATTTATAGGTGAGAGCTGCCTGAACATGCCCCATGGGAACGACCAGGTGTAACGCCCCTCTCACCCCCCCCCCCCCAACACTCCTCTTCAAAAACATTCAGCACGAAAGGAAAAGGTAAAGGTAGATCTTCTTCCAGAGGTGGATTGGATGAATACAAAGTACCGTTTGGAAAAATAAAAAGGATCTCATTTTAGCCAAGAAGCTTCCCAATGGAAGAGGTGACACTAGCTGGAAAGGGGGCATCGTGGCTGCCAGATCGTCATTGGCAAGAAAGGCCCTGGGAGTGTCGCCTCCCGGTCCTCTGACTTCTGACCCCTGCAGAGGAAGGACACAGGGCTCCCCACACCCCTGGTGGAATACCCCAGACATGCTGGGTGTCTCCTGCACCCTACCCCAGAGGAGGAGAGGACTGTCACACAACCAGCTTCCCAAGGCCAAAGCAGACTGTCACTTGCTTGGGAGAGGCATTCACCAGGTGTCCAGATTTGGGCACTCATCAAACACTAGGGCTGGTTTTCTACACCTGGAAGGTCCATAGCATGATATAAACTGAAACCAGGCGTACATCATCAGTCAAACTGGCATGAAGGTAAATCGGCAGGAAGTTGTCAGCATCAGAATTCACTGCTAAGGAGCCTTTGTCTCTGCCCTGGAGGAGGAGGGAGGACCAAGCTGAGAGGCCAGGAGGTATGTGGGATGTGGGCCCCAAGGAAGCCCCAAGCATAGAACTCGGTTACCCAAGGAGGGGAGCGGCTGATGGTCCCAGGCTGGCCAGCAGCATCCAGACCGGAGCTGGGTCCTGTCTCAGGGGCAGGGCAGGACCAGAGGGAGGAGTGGGCTGGCAGAGACTGATGCAGGGCCTCTGGACCAGGACCAGGACCAGGCACAACGATGCGCTGGACAGTCCACTCCTGAGAAATGGGGGCTGACAAGAGTGGGGTCAGCCAGTCAGTCCAGCCCACCAGCGGGGGGAGAGAGAGGGCAGGCACGGCTCCTTGCCAGATGCTGGAGACACCGCATCTGGGACCCAGACAGAAGGGATGTGCCCGCCACGCTGTGGGACTGGGTGGGAGACGCTCTCGTCTGGTCCTGATGCCAAATTAGGAAGACGGACTCTCCCACAGATGTCCCAGCTCTGGAGCATATGGCAGCAGAAAGCGCTCCTCCAGGAGGCAAGGACACCCGTTTCTCCAGCATCACTGGTGTCCTCATGAAATCTGCAGTCTCGTGAGGGAGATAATCGACAAGCAAATGAACCTATGGGTAATGACAGATGATGACCAAATGTGTTACGTACTCTGAAGGAAACGAATAGTGAGAGCTAGCAGGGTGACCAAGCCTTAAAGCCCGTGATCAGCGAAGGTCCTTCGAGGAGGGTGAGGTTTAAGCTGAGACCGGCAGAATAATGGGGACCCACCCAGGTCTCCCTCTGGGGGAGATGGGCACTGGAATGAGCTTATTTCAGCCGTGGCACAAGGCAGGTGGTGCTATTTCTATTCAGCTTTGCTCTTTATTGCCTTTCCCTGTTTATCCTGTTTTTATTAAGTGTCATCTCGGGTCTACCACAATAATTGGACAAATTTGCTTTGTAGAGAAAGACCTTGCTTACAGAAACGTGTGATAAATGCTTTGAGTCGAACGGACTGTGGAGGGGAGACCCTGCTGAATCTGGCTCTACCAGTCACCGGTGACAGGGGCCAGAAAGGCAGACCCCGGGCGAGTTTCTCCTCCTCTCTCACTCCGTTTCCTCATCTGCAAGTTGAAACTAATAATGATGGCATCTATCCCATAGGAAAGATTTTAGGATTGAGTGATGTACTACAGATAAAGCACTGCTTAGGTGCCTGGCACATAGTAAGTGTTGAATAAATGTGAACTAGTACTCTCCTTAGGATTATGGTTCATTCTGCAGATTCAATGCTGATGCTCTCTCCTCCAGGAAGTGTTCTCTGACACCTACACCCCCAAGCTGGCTGAGGTGCTCATATTCTCTGTTCCTTGAGGATATCCTGACCTTAGCTCCATCAAGCAGCATTTTTCTACTTTACAACTGGGGACAGCGAGGGACCTGCTATGGCCAAAGCAGGGAGTATAAGATAATGAGGCTACATTCCCTGGGTGATGGGAAGCCAGAGAGAGTTGTGAAGAAGGGTGTGGCCAGCGGGCCCTCCATCCCCAGGTCTGGCTGTCAGGATCATGTTCCCACGGGCTGTCTGTATGTATGCACTCATGAGCAGAATGCTGCTCTAAGCTCTGTGTTGGGAGCCAACAGTTTTGCATAGCGGGGGTGGGGGGTGGGGGGAGGCCGGTGGGGGTAAGGGGGAGACATCATTGTCCCCACCACCCCTGCCAGACCACTGCCACTTTGCTCTAACACATCTGGCATACAGGTAACACGTCCTCGGTTCACCTGGCAGCCACAGGGAAAGGTCTGTGTGATGATGTGGAGTTTGCCTAGGTTCCTCAGACCTGCATCCCTAGTGCAGGGAGATGTGGTCTAAACCATGGCTGTATGATCACTGTCTTTAGATGTGGTCTAACCCACGTGTCTTATTACCGATGCATTGCACACTCAGAGGGGTTTTGCGGATACTTTGGCATCTGCCTCCACTCACCTCTTCCCTTCCCCCACCCCAAGTGGGTGGCTTCTTCTCCATCCACACACACTTTGGAGGTGCCTCCAAGAGGACTGCAAGGCCTTCACAGCTGCCAGAGGCAGTTCTCAGCCAGCAGGCCTGCCCCCCTA
>PVJN01042822.1:0-18081 GCA_004026805.1 Lasiurus borealis | reverse complement strand
GGGAGCCTTCCTCTAGTGGGAAGGACTGCCATTTTGCTCTGGCCCTTTTCTCCCTTTTATTAAGGCTTTGGGACACACCCCTAGCCTTTAGGCAGGAAATAACAGAAATTAACATGATACAAACAGATAGTTTCAACTAAACAATGAGTAATCAGCTCTGACCTTTCAGAGCAATTAAGGTTGGCCAGCTTTCTGGCCTTCCGTTTACATCCACCTAGTGAGAACAATTACATCCACCTAGTGAGAACAATATTTGGTCTCCGACATTTCCTGTCAAAACTCCAGTTGAGATGCAGCCTGGCCAATATAGTAAATGAAGCCTTATGAGACACTGAAGCCCAAAGCATAAGCCATTCCCAGAATCCTAGCCCACAGACACTGTGAGATAATAACTGTCTATGTTTCAGGACACTTAATTTGTCATTATTTGTTACACAGTAATAGGAAACTATTACATCTTCCAATGGCTTCCAGTCTTACAGTAAAACCCCAAGTCATTTCCATAATGTGGCCACTTGATACTTTCTGTAATCTCATCTTGTTCCATTTTCATCATTTCACACTTTGCTTTAGCTATGATGGCCTCTCTGCTTGTCAAATAAGACAAACTTACCACTAACTTAATCACTGTTCCCAGATACAAGTATAAGCTTAACTCACAGCTCACCTTTATTTTTATTTGTTTTTTCATTTTAACCCAAGGATATGTTTTTATTGATTTCTAGAGAGGGAGGAAGAAGGGTGAGGGGAGGAAAAGAGGAAGAAGGGTGAGAGAGAGACATCAATTGGTTGCCTGTATACCCATACTGACCAACGACAGAATACACAGCAGAAGTATGTGTCCTGACCAGGAATGAAACCCACAACCCTTTGGTGTGCAGGCCGACCCTCCAACCAACTAAGCCGCCAGCCAGAGCACTGCTCCCCATCTCTGGGTACCTGTTCAAAGATTATTTTGTTGGTAGGACTTTGTCTGGAAAAAGAAAAAGCACTTTTTACCTCTAGCCAACATGGATTGCCAACATCTGACTGCTTTATTTTCTCTACAACACTCATATATCACTATCTGATATGTATTTTTTCATTTTATGTTTATTGTATTTCACCCTCTACCAGTATGTAAAGTCCAAGGGGAAGAGATCTTGTATTGTTAACCATTGCTAACCTATATATGTTAGCATATATAGGTTAATTAATAAATAATAAATTGAATTAATAAATAATAAACAAATAAGCTAATGAGTTAACTAATTAAAATACACTAAGATACTGAAAAAATAGAAGTTTACATATATGAAGAGTAAATAGAATGACAACGTAGAGATAACTTTCATCTAACAAATGGAACAGAACAATCATTCAGTGCTATAATAAATAACATA
This sequence comes from Lasiurus borealis, assembly GCA_004026805.1. NCBI lineage: Eukaryota > Metazoa > Chordata > Mammalia > Chiroptera > Vespertilionidae > Lasiurus > Lasiurus borealis. The sequence goes on along the minus strand of PVJN01042822.1, from coordinate 16,699 downwards.
TTCCCGTTTTCTTCTGGTTCAAATAGAAAAATATAATTTTTCTAATCATGGGAATTAGGCTAATATTCTTTTTCACAGCAATTGCAAGAGGCAATTGAACAATGACTAACTATTCTAAGGCAAAGAGAATTTGACCTTAAGATTTTATACTCATTCCACTTTTCCTTTGACATTTGGGCAACTAAATTAAGCACACAAAATCACATGAAATATAATTTCTACAATAGCTTTATGAAAAGTGAAATTCTGCCACTTAAGAAATGGACAAAATAAGGGACTCAGAAAGGGAAAGCAAAGATGAATAGATAAGTGTTGGTGGATATTAAATCATTTTAAATAAAAATTTTTAAACAACAAAAGTAATTTGTTAGAAAAATATAAATGTTTTAAACTTTGACCTCTAAAAATATAATATATAATCACCAAAAATGATAAATTTGTGGAGAGATGTTTAGAAGTAAAAATGTAATTATTTACTCATTCATATCAGGGAAAAAAAATTAATTACCTCGAAAACTAAAGTATGAAATTTTTTAAAAACCCGAACAATTTAATTAATCCTTCATAATTTTTTAACATTAGCTCTTTTAGAATTGTTTTTGTAACTTTTTTCTGTAGATTGCCAGAAAGTAAATAATTAGGCTTTGTGAACCACATAAAATCTCCATTGTATTTGTATTTCTTTGTTTCTTTTCCAAACTTTTAAAAATGTGAAAATTGACCTTGGTTCCCGAGCTATATAAAAACAGGTCATAGGCTTAACTTAGTCTGCTTACTGTAGTTTCTTGACTCCTGGCTAATAGTGATATAACACAGCTAAAATTCTATTCTTCTTTCATTTTCACTCTAGAATCTTTTGATTCTGTTAAATTTAAGTAAAACTAATTGTGGCATTTTATAGTTCAACATCCTATCTAATAAAACTCTAATATGCAAATCGACCTAATGGCAGAACAACCAGCAGAATGACAGGTCACTATGAAACATGCTGACATCCAGGGGCAGACACTCAATGCAGGAGCTGCCCCCTGGTGGTCAGTGCGCTCCCACGAGAGGAGTGACACTCAGCCAGAAGCTGGGCTCATGGCTGAAGAGCACAATAGCGATGGTGGGAACCTCTCCCACCTCCACGCTAGGCGGAGGTTAGGAGTGAGGGATCCTGGACTGCTAGAGCCCTGGACTACAAGATGGATATCTGACTGCTGGCTTAAGACTGATCCCCCGAGGAGGACATTCCCCAAGGGGTCCCAGACTGTGAAAAGGCACAGGCCATGCTGAGGGATCCCCCCTCCAGCACACAAATTTTGTGCATTGGGCCTCCAGTTATATGATAATGTGAAGGACTTTCACTTTTGGCTTAGACATACCCAACAGCTATAATTCACAATAGCTTGTGTGTGTGTGTGTGTGTGTGTGTGTGTGTGTGTGTGTGTATCTTTATTGCTGAAGGTAGTACATATGTCCTCTTTTCCCCCTATTGACTTCTCCTAGCCTGCCCCTGCTCCACAGCCTAGGCTTTCACCAAACAATTGTCTGTGTTCCTAGGTTATGCATATTTGCATACAAGTTCATTGATCTCTTCTCACCTGCCCACCCTATTCTGTCTTCCCTCTGAGATTTGACAGTTTGTTAGGTGCTTTTCTGTCTTTGGATCTATTTTTGTTTATTGCAGAATGTTTGACATTCATTCAAAATAATCAGGCATTCAAAGAAGCAGGCCAAAATGATCCATAATAAGAAAAAATAATTGAATCAAAACCAACACAGAAGTTATGCAAATGATAAAATGTATAGATAAGAATACCAGAACTACTATTATGATTGTATTCCATATGTGTAAGTAGCTTGAGAAAAGATTTACCAAGTTAAGCAAAAATCCGGAAGATAGTTAATGTCTTAGATTTAAAAAAAATGCATTATATGAGATTAATAAAGATAATAAATATTGCAAGAAAAAAACATTAGTAAACTTGAAAGTATATTAGTAGAAACTATTCAAAATGAAACAGAAAGAAAGAAAAATGATTGGAGGGCATGGAGTATCAGGGAGTTGTCAGGATACATAAAGTGATCCTATAATTTACTGATGTTCTGTTAATCATCTGTTTAATTAAATCCTTAAAAAACATGAGACAGAACAGAAAATACTTAAAGATACAATGGCCAAAAATTTCAAATTTGATGAAAACTAAATAACTGCAGATCTAAGAAGCTCAATAAATTCCAATAACACACACACAATTTAACTACAACAAATTGTTTCAAAATGTGATTAAGAGAACATCTTAAAAGCAGTCAAGGAAAAAGACACATTACAAACATGAAACAAAAATATAAATTGAATCAATGAAAAGTCAAAGACAATGAAGCCACATTTTTAAAGTATTGAAAGAAAAGAACTATCAATTTAGAATTCTAAACCCAGGGAAAATATCTTTGAAAAACAAAAGTACACACCTATTAGAATGGCTAAAACCCAGAACACTAAAAATACTAAATGCTCAAGGATATGGAACAACAGAAACTCTAATACATCACTGGTGGGAATTCAAAATGTTACAGCCATTTTGAAAGACAATTTGACAATTTTTTACAAAGTAAATATACTCTTACAATATGTTCTATTAATCTCTGGTATTTATCCAAAGGAGTTTAATACTTATGTCCATACAAAACCCTACCCTGCTCAAGGATGTTTATAGAAGCTTTCTTCATAACTGTGAAAGCTTGGAAGCAATCAAGACATCCTTTAATAGGTAAATTGGTAAATAAAGTGTGGACCTCTAGACAATGAAATATTATTCAGTGCTAAAAAGAAAAGAGCAGTCAAGCCACAAAAAGACATCTAGGAAACTTAAATGCATATTACTACTGTATGGTTCCAATAATATGACATTCTGGAAAAGGCAAAACTGTAAAAGACAGTGGTTACAGGGAGGGATGTAAAAGAGGTTGGCCGAAGGAGATGAATAGGCAGAACTCAGAGGATTATTTCTTAGATAGGTGAAAATTTCTGACATTATAATGTTAATATATGTCATTATACATTTGTCCAAACCCATAGAATATACAATATCAAGAGTAAACCTTAAGATAAACTATGGACTTTATGTGATTCTGGTATATCAATGTAGGTGTAACCATTCTGGTTTAGTTGTGTTGATAATAAGGAACAGCTATGCATGTGGGGGAGAGTGGTACAATGTATATGGGAAATCTTTACCTCTCAATTATATTATAAACCTAGAAGTGCTCTGAACAAAACCTTACAAAGAAAAGGCATTATTTACTAATGGCCAATAAGCACATTAAAAGATGTTAACATCACTGGAAATGCAAATCAAAACCATAAAAGATGCCATTTCATACCCACTAGAATGGCTCTAAACAAAAAGATAAACAAGTGTTAGCTAAGAGTGGAAAATAGGAACCCTCATATATTGTTGGTAGGAATGTAACTGATATACCTGCTTTGAAAAATCATTAACAATTCTCAAAATCTTAAACTTGGAATAACCATATGACCCAGCAATTCAACTCCGAGGTATCTACCTACCTAGGAGTAATGAAAACATATATTCACACAAAGACTTGTGCACAAATGTTCATAGTATCATTATTCACAATAGCAAAATATGGAAACAACCCAAATGTTCATCAACAAATGAATATGTTTATACCCATATTACTTAGTAATTTTTTTTTAAGTAGAATACTTGTCAGGTGGAAGTATGTTGAAAAACACTATCTTTAGTGAAAGAAGCCAGACACAAAAGAAAATACACTGTATGATTCCAGCTATGTAAAATGCCCAGAAAAAGCAAATCAATAGTGACATAAAGTAGATTTAGTGATTTAGTATGACTGGAGGCACTGCAAAAGGACAAAAGATTTCTTTTAGGGGTCATGAAAATGTTCTAAAATTAGAGTGTGGGAATGGTCCCACAATTCTGTAAATGTACTAACAGTCACTTAATTGTATACTTAAAATGGATTCACTTTATGGTATCTTAATTGAAGCTTATTAAAGCTGTTTAAAAATACAAACGTGAAATAAAGACCTTTTTATACTTATAAATACAAAAAAAGAATTTATCCCCAGAAAACCTTCACTATAATTAAAGTTAAAGGCAAGACTTCAGGTACATTGAAAACAGTATCATGTAGAAATATGGATCAACATCTCAAAAATAAATAAATAAAGGCTGTGAGGAACCTTAAAAAAAATGCAGATCCAAACAGGATAAAGAGCACAGAAAATGGTAACTATGTGGGCAAATATAAAAGACATTTTACTCATTATTTAAGTATCTATAAATGATCATTGTTTAAAGCAAAAGTAATAATATATTGTGGCACATATATTCTCAAAGTACTATTTATAACAACAGCACAAAGATCAAATGAGAAGAAACGAAGTTATGTTACCTTTGTTATTAATGAAATAGTATAATAGCATTTAAAGATAAAACATGTTAAGTTAAACTTGTATACTTTAACCCTAAAATAATCACTAGAATAAACACAAAGATATATAACTTATAAACCAAAAAAGGAGGTAGAATGGAATAAAAACTCAAAATTAACCAGAAACATAAAAACAATGAGGGGAAAAACACAAAAATTTATGCAATAGCTAGAAGACAAATAGCATAATGGAAACTTTAAACCTAAACATATCAATAAGTAGTATCAATTTCACAATTTAAAGACATAGATTGTCTTACTGGGTAAAAAGCAAAATAATAACAATAATAGTACCACCACATTAAAATATAAAGGCAACTAGATTTTTTATAAAAAAAATGGAAAAGATATGTCATGCTAACCATCAAAATAATGCTGAAATTGCTATTTTAATATGAAACTGAAATTATCAAGAGATCATACCAATCCTTAACACTTATATACCTAATAACAGTTTCAAAATACATTAAGCAAGAATCAATAGCACTGGAAGGAGAAATCAATAAAATCAAAATTATAGTCAGGGATTTCAACACATTTAATAATTAATAAACTACATAAAATGGCAGAAAGTCATTAAGAATATAGAACACTTGAACAATATTGTCAAACATCTAGTAGACATTTATATAACGTTTCAACTGAATACACATTTTATTCAAGGCTACTTGGAACAATTCCTGAGATAGACCACAGTTTGGAGAAGAAAATTACTATCAATAAATTAAAAAGATTAAAAATCATATAAAGTATGTCATCTGACAACAATAGCACTAAATTAGAAAGCAATAACAAAATCATAGAAAGCAATAACAGAAATATAGAAAAAATCCCAAATATCTGCAAACTAAGTGAGACTCTTCTAAATAACTCAAAGGTCAAAGAAGAAATAAAAAAAAAAGTTAGAAAACATTCTAAACTAAATAAAGATTATGATACAATATACTAAAATTTGTGGTATTTGGTTAAAGCAGCACCTACAGAGAAATATATAGTAATAAATGTCTACATATTAGGTAAAAAGTAAGTTCAAAACAATGACTTTAGTTAGCACCGCCTTACAAACAAACAAAAAAAAAAAACTAGAAAAACAATAATGAATTCAACCTATGGTAAGCAAGAGAAAATAATTAAAAAAAGAAGTAAAAATCAATAATGTAGAACACAGGGAAAAAATAGGAAAATCAATAGAATTCATAACTGGTTCTTTGGGATCAATAAAATCGATAAACCTGACTAGCAAAAAGAGAGAGAGAGAAAGAGAGAGAGAGAAGACAGTTTACTAATACTGCGATTGAGAGAGATGATATCACTAAAGTTTCTATAAAAATTAAAAGAGTAATAAGAAAATATTATCAAAACCTTTATGGCACCTTGCTGGTGTGGCTCACTGTTTGAGGTCATAGTTCAACTCCTAATCAGGACAATGACTGGAGTTGTGGGCTCGATCCCCAATGTGGGGCATGCAGGAGACAGATGATCAATGATTCTCTTTCATCACTGATGTTTCTATCTCTCTCCCCCTCTCCAAAAATAAAAATATATTTTAAAATATGTAAAAAAATAAATTTTGTGCCAATAAATTAAACAATTCAGGTGAAATGGACAAATTCCTTGAAAGACTCCAATTGCCAAAATTTACTTAAGAGAAGAAAAACAGTAACTGAATGGCAAATTAATCTATTAAAGAACTCAAATTTGTAGTTAAATTTTTTTCCAAAAAGAAAACTGGCTCAGATGTCTTTACTGGTGAGGTGTGTGAACACCAGAAGGCAAAGGGTAGTTGGGGATCTTCTTAGAGTCTGTCCGTCACAAACTGTGCATAGTATGATCCCATTTTAATAAAATAATTTCTATCTGAATATCTGTTACTCACTTGATCAGACTCTTCATTCATTTGTAATCTAAGAATGGAGGCTATTTCTGAGTGGGGATTTGGGTAATTTATATCTTTCTGCTTTGTAACTTTATATGGAATGGGTATGTATCATTTTATAAAATATTCCATTAAGATAATAAAGTCATTATTCTTTTAGAAAATAAAGATTGAATACTCCAGCTACTACAATGTCATAAAGGTCAATGAACAAGAGTATTCCAAAAAGGAATACATGATCAGCAGTGATAAATTCAGCAGAAAGTGTGATAAACCAGAGAGCTAAGAAAAGGCCGCTTGGTTTAGTAATTGCGAGATCAGTTCAGTTTCTACAAAGTGGAGATGGAGAAGCCAGATTACAGGGTATTAAGCAGTGAGTGAGTGGTGAAGCAGTGGAGAAAATGGCTTAAACCATTTATTCGAGAAATTAGGCTCTGAAAGGATGGTATCTCAGCCCAGTGGAGCAGTGGAGAAATTAGAAAATTATTGCAACTTCACTCTTAAAGAAAAAATACCTGAGACACCTAAGAAAAGCCATCTAGTCAATTTATGTAATTGTTAGAAAATATCAAAGGAAATAACAGTATCCAGTTAACATCTACACAAGGAGATAATAGGTTTTTGTCCTTAGGAGATAGAACAGCAAGAGGAATTATACTTGTCCTGAAAGTGAGTGAAATATTCTTTTTCCTACAAAACAAAATTGCTAAAAAGGACAAGAAAAAAAAGATATCTAAAAAACTATCAATTAAATATAAAGAATAATGTGGTCAAATTAGCTTTATATATCATTCTTTGCAGGAATGATTTGCATATATTACCCAAAAAACTTATATCTGCCTTATAAAATCTATCTATAGAATTCCAACTTATACATTAAATATGTCAATGTGGATACAATGGAAATCACTACATTTTTAAGAATAATTCTTTCTGCCTCACTTTTTAAACAAGGAATTCAGTAAGCTGATTTCAGTAAATGAAAAATTCTCAGGAGTTTCATATTAAAATTCATATCCAATGGGCATTTTAAGATAACTTTTAAATTGAAAAGCTGTATTTAGACTCCTTTAATAATACTCCTGAATGACTAGTAAATTTATGTTATCAATGAAAATACCACCATCACGCTATAATTTATCTATTTGAATAAATCAGAATTTACCAGTTACATTTCCCTCAAGGATATTTTTCAATGGAATCATAACTTAGAGCTGAATTGAAAAGAGGTAGATGATTCCAATGGTTTTGTCTACAAAGTTTTTCTGCTGGAAACTGAATGGAGAGAGCCAATGAATCATTTGGATCTTCTGTTTATACTCTACAATGTTCACTGATTAATCTTTCATATAATCCTTGAGCTCTTAGCTCCAATCTGACATGTGTCTCAAGAATTTTTAGTTAGGTTCATACTCTTAATATATCTAGTATTAACACAGAAGTGATTGGTATCCATCTCTATATTTATTCATTAAAGAGATGGCTATAGTGATTAGCATTTTATTCACTGTGCCATGATATATGGCTTTCTGGTAATTGATACATCTCAGGCAAATGTCTATTCAAATTTATTAATCACAGGAAGGGGCATAAAAGGGCAAGAATAAAATCAAGAGATAAATATTTTGCCCTAGCTGTTTTGGATCAGTGGATATAGCATTACCTGGGGAACAAAGGCTTCTGGGTTCAATTCTGGTCAAGGGCACAAGGGCATGTATCTCCGTTGCAGGCTCTTCCCCAGCCCAGGGCCTGGTCAGGGCTTGTGCAGGAGGCAATCAAACAACGTTTTTATCTCACATCAGTATTTCTTACTGTCTTTTCCTCTCTCTCTAAAAATCGATGGAAAATACATATTCTTGGTTTAGGATTAAAAAAGAGATAACTTAATTACATGTCTATGTTGAAAAGTGTTTTTTTTAATATAAAACAAACTATACTACCACAAAAAAGAGCCAATGATTTAAATATATATATACCTCATCAAACCAATAAGTTCCTTTGTACAATTATTCCTAATCCACTATATCACCTTACACTATCCATACTTATAGTTTCATTTTAATCATTCAGAAAAGATATAATTTGGTATTTGATATAATTTAATTTTTATTTCATCTTCGGTTATTGTTTAACTAGAGGCCTGGTGCATGGAAATCATGCATGAGGCGGGGAGGTTGGAGGGAGAAAGTTCCTCAGCCCAGTTTGCACCCTCTCCAATCTGGGACCCCTCAAGGGATATCCCACTTCCCGTTTAGGCCTGATCCCACCTCAGACATCCCTCTCACAATCCAGGACTGCTGGCTCCCAACCACTCCCCTGCCTGCCTGCCTGATTGCCCCTAACTGCTTCTGCGTGCCTGCCTGATTGCCCCTAACTGCTTCTGCCTGCCAGCCTGATCACCCCCTAACCACTTCCCTGACAGCCTGATGAAAGCCGAACTGCTCCCCTGCTGGCCCAACTGCCCCTAAGTAACCTCCCCTACCAGCCTGGTCGCTCCCAACTATCCTCCTCTGCAGGTCTCATTTCCCCCAACTACTCTCCCCTGCAGGCCTGGTCACCCACAACTGTCCTCCCCTGCCAGCCATCTTTGTGGCAGCCATCTTGTGTCCACATGAGGGTGGCTATTTTTGACCACATGAGGGTGTTCATCTTTGACCATATGGGGGTGGCCATCTTGTTAGAGTTACTGTCAATTTGCATATTATCTCTTTATTAGATAGTATATTCTAATATTACTAATGTTGTGTTGCCTGCCTTCCTTAAACAAAGATAATTGGGACTCTTTCTCTAATTAAAATAAAAACTTGAGCTCAATAAAGGGGGAATGTATAGGTTCATGAAATTTAAAAGTTCAAAGTAAAATGCTTCAGGCATGGCTATAGGAGGGACTTAAAATTTTCATCAGGACTCAGTCTCTCTCTTTTCATCTCTCAGTGTTTCTCTATGTTAGCTCTATCCCCAGCAAGTTCCCTCTATACAACGCAGAGATGGCTTCTAGGTTTACATTGTCAGAGCTCAGCACACTCTGCCTTAATTTTAGCAAAGGTCCATGGATTTTTAGCAAAGGTCCTAACAATTTGCAACTGAGTTAGACAACTCTAAAACTTCCAAACTCCAAGCAGAGAGGAGAAGTCTGCAGATCTCCCTGTAGTTCCTGCTGGGTGGCCTCAGACACTAGCTGACTTGCACCTCCTTGGAAATCCAGGAACCAGTGTACCTAGAGGCCAATGTGAGATGACACCAGTCAGCCCTCTCTGCTACGTTCTGTTCCATGTCCCATGTCCTGCACCCCAGCACAGTAAATAATAATTCCTGTGTGCACCTCTGTGAGAAGGCCACCCTCTCTTTCCTTCCCGATGGCCAACAGTCCAGTTTCTCCCTGTATGAGTCTAAGTCCCCAGAATCTCACCAGAAACTGTAGTTCAGAGCAGTTGGGAACTTGTAACTCCCTTCCAATTGAAAAAAACAGCACACATTCACATGTGTCTCTGTATCTCTGTTTTTCTGAGCCTCTGCACATTCTACCAGGTCTCAATGCACTTTTTTCTTTCCTTCTAGTTGTAGAACTTCCACTCTGCCAGCTCTCCCATGGTTCTGGGGGATATTCATTTTGTCATTTAGTTGTAGTTTTGGTGTGGTTGTGAGAGGCAGCACGTACAGGTATATACCTTATGCCACCATCTTGGTTCCCCCTGTACTTTCAATATTAATATATTATTTGAATTATTCATGTTCTCCAATGAGACTATAAACTTATCAAGAGGATGAACTGTTTTTATTTTTACTCACAGCTAAATCTATAGAACCCATGTACACCTTACACAGGAAATCTCCCAGGAATATATTAGCGTTTCAGGGGTTGTGGCATATGTCAGTTGGTGACAGCAAAGTCTCTGGAGTCAGAAATCCCTAGTTCCCAATCCTATCTCTACATTTACTAACATATATCTTTGGGCTAATTACCAAATCTCTTAAAACTTAGTTTCTTTACTTTTACAGTAGGAATAATAACCTAACCTAAAAATACCACAGTTTAATTCCAGAAACTAAAAAAATCACACAGGAGGCAAAGATAAATGAACATTTCCTTCTCAAGGCCCACCACCATTCAAATATACAATTTATATTTGGAAGGCAGATGAAAACATGTTTTTAATTTAATTAAAGATTCTAGTCAATAAAATCACTTAAATATAATCTTTTTTATGGATCAGGTACCATAAAAGGATGAACTAGAATAAGACATATTCTCTCAGTTTTTAATATGCTTTTTATTGACTTTAGAAAGAGAGGAGAGAGAAGAGAGAGAAGAAAAAGGAGAGAGAGAGAGAGAGAGAGAAAGAGGGAGAGAGATCAGTGGGCTGCCTCCTGCACACCCTGTACTGGGGATTGAGCCTGCAATCTAGGCATGTACCCTGACCAGGAATTGAACAAGTAACCTTTCGGTGTATGGGACAAGGCTCCACAAATTGAGCCACGCTGACCTTGGCTAAAATGTGTTTCCTGCCTTGACCTTTGGCTCAGTGGATAGAGCGTCAGCCTGTGGACTGAAGGGTCCTGGGTTTGGTTCCAATCAGGAGCATGTACCTTGGTTGCAGGTATATCCCTGGTGGGGGGTCTTCAGGGGGCAGCTGATCGATGTTTCTCTCTATCCTTCTTCCTCCCTCTCTGTAAATAAAAATAAAAATAAAAATATGTTCCCTGATGAAATCCTAAAGTGTTATTAGAATGAATAACTCATCTAATTTTTTAGGGAATTTGATAATAATCTGGTCCTTAAATTAAAGGATGCATTAAAGACTAAGTGTGTGTGTGGGGGGGGGGGGAGAGTTCTTACATACTCTCTATATATAAAAGGCTAATATGCAAAGTGTCCCCACGGGAGTTTGACCAGGAGACTGGGAGTTTGATCACTCACTATGATGTGCACTGACCACCAGAGGGTAGCGCGGAATGAAAGAAGGCCCCTGCCAGCAGCTGGAAAGCCCCGATAGGCTCTGATTGCCAGCCAGTCCTACACATGCATGATGAAATTCTCCCTAGAACATAGGCTGAAATTGTAGTAAAATATCAAAAATGAAAACACAGCTTAGCAACTATAAATTCCATTCTGAGATAACCCAGGGGTCAGGCCACAGACCAAGCAAAAACATACACTAGTGCACACCTACGTCCCCCTAGCATCAATTAAATACACACCAAATCTAGCTTTTATACATTTGTGCTAATAAAATCTGATGACTCAAAGTAAGTAACTCAGTCATCTCATTTTAATTATATCTTTTAATCTCAATAGTAACATGAAGACAAATATTATAAATTTATACATGCTCAATATTATATGTTACATTATTGACTTCATTTTAGAAAGAGTAATGGTTTTTTAGATAATCAAACCTTCGGTAATTAAAAATCCAAGCAATATAAAGTGCAAATAATTTTATTCAGGCACTAAAAATCCCAATAAAAAAAGATTAATAATGAGACGTATGCTTCGTGTTTCATTACATATAAATAGCTCTCATAAGTAACACTATTGACTAAGTTTTATTATTCTTTTATTGTTTTTCTCCACTCTCCTTTCATTGATTCTAATTATGTACTCTCATACCTAAAAATATGTTTAAAGTGCATTCTGTAGTCATGCTCCTGAATGCCTAACCATGCTTCATATGATGTCCTTATTTTACACCACAGTTATGTTTAGCTGAAGAGCTTATAATACTAGTAGAATAACAAGCAAAACTACAGAATCCCATTAGATCACTTGGAGACTGCCATTACTGCAAACAGTACACATTAAAACAATCACTGTGGAATCCTAAATCTTAAACTCAACACAGAGATTAAATACCAGCAGAAAAATAAATATAGCTTGATAACTAAAGTTGGTTTTCCTTCCCCAACATGAAGAGAGTATGCATACACTGGCATCAAGAACAAGCTAACCGGAGACTAAACTGATGCAAACAGAATGCCAAGAAAAATTCAGCTTTCTGCCAAAGGTTTTCCCCAAGAGGTGAATAACATTTTCCGTAAGCCTATGAAAATGGCAGAATTAGTTTGGTAATGAACTACTCCAAGCGACTTTTCAATGTCTGATTTAACATTTCTGTTCTCTACTGAATACTATAGGTTGCATTAATTACATCAGGGGAAGCCCGTATTTATTATTTAACTGAAAGATTCACAGTATTTTTATTCACTTAAGGAAATTTTACCATATGCAATAATGAAATATGCATTTTTAAACATTGGATATTTTAAGACTATTTATAATTCCATAAGATAAAATATTTCCAGCAGGAGCACTTTGTATTTTGTGATCCTCATCGCATTGTATTTTGTGATCCTCATCGCAGAGTATTACTAGTATAATTAACAATTCCATACTGTGATTTTCATGAAGCTACATGTTTGGGCCAATTCATGATTTGAAGATTAAATAGCCATGAGAGGAAACTTGATTTTTTTTACATTTTTTTCTGTTCAATTGTTCTCAAAATGCATCATAGAAATGGCAAACAATAGAAAATTTGAACATATCTGACCTGTTGTCAGTTATTGTTGATACTCAGTATAGTTATAAAGAGAAGACATAATTGGCTGCTATGCTTACTGTTTTTAGTTTACTAGATCATTCCCAGGGATTAGAAAGCAAAGAATCAAACCAAATTATGAAAAAATACGAGTGATGTTGCAAAATTACAGTAAGTCAGGAGTGATGCGCTGGTGTTCAGGGGAACAAAGGCTTTCAGAAGTTTTCATACACAGGGTAATAACAGACTCTACACTGGGCCCCATTGGTCTCAGCAATGGAACAACATTCAAATGCAGGAGACTATGCTGAAAAGACACATAAATTGTCTGTATCCTTGAAGGGGCATCGGTGACTTTGGAAAATTAAATTTAACATTCATGATTTGCGAGGTCAGCACAAATCCCTTGATAGAACTGTGGCCTAATTAACAAGTGTTAAGAGAAGTTTGCATCTTCTCACCAGTTCACATAAACATCTCCCTGGTATGAAAAGTAAGTACAGGGTATAAAATCTGATACAAAAAAAAATGGTATAAAAAGCTACCTTCTGACTGAGGAAAACTAATGAATACATAGCATTTATACCCAAGACTATCTAAAGAAACTCAAATGTGTTTTCCTTTTGTAATTTTGACTTCTAAGTGTTCAAGGTCAGAGCTGCCTTACAGTCTCTTCCATGCCCAAAGAAGTAGGAAGCGGGAGACAAGATATTTTCCTTTTTTACACTTCACGGTTAGGCATCTCTTTCCCCACCATCTGTACGTTCTTTTAGTTTACTCTTCCTAATGTTTATTTCCTCTAATTTCACCAGCTTCTAACTTACTTGTATCCTTTCCTGCTTCATAACTAAGAAATCAGGCAAAACCAAAGATTGGTTTAAGTAAAATTCATTTATTGTTTTAAATATGAATGTTATAAGTTGATTTTTAGTTTTTCTACTTGTGCCAGACCACAAAATTACCACAACAAACCTTTCATATGTTCTGTTAAAATACTTTCAATTATGGTTTCATGCAGTGGGTTTTAAGATTTAGTAATTCCACAAGTATTTATTGGGTCTGTCCAGTATACAGTTCATGGCATAAGGAATAAGGGGACGGAAGAGGGACATATAAAATACTGAAATACTGAAACTACTTTCATTGCGCTTAAAATTTTTTAATCCCCCTCAAAAAAGGCAGAAAACTAAACATTTAAATAATGAGGTAACATTTCAAAATATATGCTACTATTTTTCAAAATCCTCACCCAAGGATATACCTAGAGAGAGAGAAAGGGAGAGAGAAACATCGATCACTCGTCTCTGTAAGTACTCCAAATGGGGGGTCAAACCCACAACCTAGGTATATGCCCTGACCAGGAATCAAACCAGCAAACTTTTCAGTGCATAGGACTATGCTCAACCAACTGAGCCACTCTGGCCCAGCACATCCTACTTCTAAGGCAAGACAATAGCTTGAGCACAAACATTGACATTTCTCCTCTCAAATCACACTAAAATGAATCTTAAAACGTAGAAAAAGACTTTAATAACAGAAAGAGAATGAGGTAGAAAAGCAGAGTGGGAATAATAAATTCTGAGTGGTCTACCATGTTCAATGGACTTAGAGAAGACAGGAGGAAGGAGGAATTGTGATGACAATCTGTGATGAGGGACACACAAAGGGAGGGTCTGTTTTTCCCAGGAGAGAACCCAGAAAGGCTCTAACAACACAAGGCAGAGTCATGGAAGATAGGACTAGGTTGAGTATCACTATCGAGGGTATCTGAATAAAGGACCTAATACTGAACAGCTGAACAAGTCCCTCCCATTTTTATTTTCAGGCAACAAGCAGAAATACCATAACCCATCTCCAAAGAATTGAAATAATTTTTCTTGGAAGGGCTATAGTCCAAAGGAAAACACAAGGTTGTCTACTAAATAGTGATCATCTTAAATTGAAGCATATCTACCAATCAACATGCCTACAGAAGTACATACATCATTTATACTTAACTCTCTCATTCAAGGGAGATAGGTATACAGTGGCAAAGGAAAGCAATGCCAGTGAATTATGATAATCAAAATTTCTCATTAATAAGTAAGAAAGAATAACAATGCATTTCTGGACATTTTAAGAAAATCAATAGGACAAAGTCTTAAGGATTACTGCATCCATATAATAAAAACAGGGGACAAAAAAATAATTAGAGAATAATATTTTAAGGAAAATTAAAATTGTAGAATAAAAGATGATAATAAATTAAAAAGTTAAGATAGATGTATAAATATAGAAGTACATATTTCAGCCTTTATTGTTCTTCAGTAAACAAAGTACAGGCTATAATTTTTTAAACTAGAAAACCTGCAAAGAGACAAGCAACCCATAATCAAGAGAATGTATATTCAATAAAAGCAAGATACAGTGGTTGCAAAGATGGAGTATTCTGGAGAAAAAATGGAAACTCTTAAAAAGAACTAAAGGGAAATTCAAACACTGTAGAACTGGACATAAAGACAGATGCATAGCATTTTAATTTATTTTAAACATCATTTTTTATTCTTAAAACTATCTGGATTTGATGATAAATCATATGGTCACCCTAGCTTCTGACCTTCCAGATTTGATTTTGCCAAACTTGAATAAATGAGATCATTTATTTCCACAGAGATAATATATCTGTAATTAAGATAAAAGTTCAAAAATAAATAAGTGGCACCTGGATTCTAGTATAGTTGTCACTTTCCCATTGATGTGATTAACCAAGAATATAAGTTAGCTTGCTTCTCTATTCACATATGCTGTTCTATAAGAACAAACATAACAACTCCTAAAATAATTATATTTGAGTCTTTGTAATTAACAGCAAGCTTTAAAAAAATAGAAACGCCTGCTTAAGTTAAAATATTTTTCAAGCCTACCAAGGACACTATATTGCATTATCCTTGCCACATAGTAAAACACAAAGGAAAAAATACACCTCTGAAAGAAATACTTCTTTCAATCAAGAGTTGCAAAATTGCTTTACTTAGTAATTCTGAAATCTGCTTTTGACAATAATTAGTCTTGTAACCCTAATTATGTATTCCCTGAAGTTTAAAATAAAAATAGTTTAATTAAATTGCTTTCTTCTAGTTAATGGAGGTTTAATGAATAATGTTTAATTGAATTAAATGTGCTTAATTGTTTAAGCATTAAACAATTGTTTAATGAATAAAATATAATAGCATTTTTTGTTTTATGATTTTATTCTAATACAGTTTATCTGAGTTTAAGTATCTATATTCCCTTTCCCAAAATATTGAGATATATATGACACATAACATAACACAAATTCCAAGCAAAAATAAAAATCCATATGCCCATGCTACTCAATAATATTAACTTGAAGGCCATTATTATGGAAAAAGACATGGCCCACAATATTTTAAAGTTGCAAGTTTGTCCTGGCCATGTTCCCACTTCTCTTCCCTCCTCTCCGAGCTCTGGCATCTCTTCTTCCCAATCCAGGCATCCGGGATTCTCATGCCACCCTCTGGATGTCAAAAGTGAACCCACTTCAGTGTCCTCTGATTAACTTCACACTGAAGAACCCCAGGGCTTGCACTTCCCTTTTCCCTCTTCCTGACCCCTCACCAAAACTTCCATTAACTATAGGAAAGCAATTTAATTAAACTAAGCCACATTGGGGTGTGAATGATTCATTAACAGACCACTTAACCCTCCTTGGGATATTTTTATTTTAAAAGATGACACTATAACCTAAGCCTAGGGAATCTCTACTAAGCAAAATATGAAACACTTCAAAAAATTTGAGAAAAACACATATGCTTCT